>PGFW01022760.1:22429-34859 GCA_003123925.1 Haematobia irritans
CTTTAGATGACATCAGTTGATGTAATTGTTAATAGATCAATTAATCAAGGTGTGTCATTGTAAGAGTATTATACTGCCTTTTTGGGTTAAAATTAATGTGAATGAATTGATACGAAATACTGTGTTCGGAAAGCATAAAGAGGGAAAACAAAATGGCAATGGTAGAATAATGAACTGTAAAGAAAAATGTAGTAGTAGCAAATTGTTACCGTAGGGATGGCAAATAAGTTTGCTTCAAATATAAGCCGAGTCCACAAAGACATACATAAATATAATGCGCGAAAGAATAAATACAGTGGGTAACGGATATAAAAGCACATCTTACATAAAACCCATTCGAGAATGCCCTTCCATTTAAGCCGGATTTGAACAATCTGCCAACAAGAGACATTTTGGAGTTATACACTGAAAAGAAATTGTCGCAAGTTTGACTAAGGTCAACGTAACTTCAAAAAAATTCAGAAAAATCTTCAAAATTAACGAAAATAAAAATCGAAATTGCACATAAAGTAACTTCGTTAATGCGCGTTTTTAATAGAATTGGGGATATTAAATTTAACAAAGAAATTGTGTCCTGAAAGGTAATCCATTGAATAAAAGATTCTTAGTGTAAAGACAAAATTTTCGCATTACTTTTTAGCACCATTAGTCCGTGCGATTATTTTTTAGAGCAAAACTTGTCACGACGTGGGTTTAACACTAAAGCAGTGCAATCGTGAGACTAAATTTGGCGAAGAAGTCCCATCAAAGGTCGTGCCAACAGATCTGTTGTCCCGGCAACGATATCATCCTCTCGGCCCAACTGATATTCAAGATCATCATTTATCTCTCTGAGACGTAGACAGCTGTAGCATTATTGGCACCAGCAAACATCAATATTAGCATAACATTTTGACTGTCAAAAAAAATGCGTTTGTGTTTGGTTCCATTTGTCAATCGTTCAAAAAAGCTCGAGTAGATGGTCGAAAAAAAACTGCCGAAAAATACCATCGCGGTGCTTCGAAGTCAATCGTCTAATGAATCGTGACAGGCGATGGATCGTAACGCGTATGAGTACAAAGTTAACAAGCAAAATAAGAACACCTTGAATAGCGATTGTTGGTTTCGAGTAGCTCGAAAACATCCTTACAGATAAGTGAAATACAAAACAGAAAATCAAGGAAAAGAGTTGGTGCACAACAACGATATAATCTGGAAAAATGGTGCGCAAAATTTCTTTTTTTTGAATAATGATTTTTTTTTGAATAAAAAAATTTTATATAGTAATCTAGGTTGGCTGATTACTCCCCGCTAACAAACAAGAACACATTCTTTTGTCAAAGATAATCGTTTTTATTATTCAACCATAGTTCCCACATACAAGAGCAGAGTACAAAGATTAGCCGACCTTCCAATTTTTAATGGCCATTTTGGTAGTACTCCATCGTTTTGCCTCAAATAGGCCTCAAGTTCGGCGATCACCTCTTCTAGTTGCAGCAAAGTTTTTTTCCCGTGCGAGAGCATCTTTGAGGTCTGAGAACAAGAAAAAAGTCGTTGCGGGGCCAAAACTGGAATAGGCAGGTGGTGGTCGAAAGCAATTCGAAAGCCCAAATAAATGCGAATTTTACGCCATCGTTACACTGACTTGTGCACGGTGCCCGTGTCCATTGTTGGAACAACACTTTTTCTTCTCATATGGGGCGCGTTTTGACGTGATTTCGAACCATACAAACGCTCCAATAACGCCATATTAATAGTCACCAGTGATAGTGTTTCCCTTCACAATAACAATAAACATTATTCCATGCGCATCCCAAAAAACAGAAGAGCCAAACTTTTGCCAGCGGACTGTTGGATCTTCAAACGCTTCGGAGACGATCACCGTCGCTAGTCCACTGCAAGCCCGACCGTTGACTGAACTCAGGAGTGTAGTGATGAGCCATGTCACATATCGACGAAAAACCGGGTGTATTACGAGGCAACAGCTGCAAACACCGCTCAGAATGCAATCGACAATTATTTCTTTTAGGTCAAAAATGTGATCTCGCATGCCGGCACCCATTTTGCACGAGAGCTTCCGCATATCCAAATACTGATGTGTTTAGAACCCAGCGTTCCTATTTATATCTTAAGGCCTCTGCTGATCTCGATCAGAACTTGCATTTTACGGCTCATTTCAAAATCATGTTGTGAGTTTTTGATGTTTCTTCGGTAACCACCTCTTTTCAGGTTGGCGTCCAACTGCGTTCAACGTCGTCCACCCGTGCTGATTCACTACAACGCCTTGAATTTTGGCATACGAACAATAAATTGTTGATTTCCCTGGGCAGAGTCCGGAACTCATTACAAGCCAATTGTGGCTTCCAACTGTAAGTTTTTCCGCCTTCAGTAAAAACAGTATTTATAAAAAACGGAAATTCCTTTTTTTTCCACTTTTTTCAGCATAACAATAAGTTGCTTCACAAAAAGATCCGCGTCTATCTCACAAAACTAATTGACTTACATGACGTCAAATTAACACGAATGCATTTGAAGGTTGTACTATATAAAAATAATATGCATTAATACTAGCGACGCCATCTATGTGTCCAGACCGAGGACTTATCCAGCCCAACCGTTAATTAGTTACGTGTGTTATACTCGTCTCCCGCAAAGGAGACCCGAGATAGACACAATGGTGTCTTTTGCAAAAAGCTCAAGTCGGGAACTCCTGAGTCGATATACCATGTCTGTCTGTCGTGAACACATTTTTGTAATCGAGTCTAGTCGCAGTTTTTAGTCCAATCGACCTCAAATTTGGCATAAGTTTGTGTTTGCTCAGAATAGAAACCCTATTGATGGTGGAGAAAAATCGGTTCGGATTTTAGATATTAAGCTCCCCAATATATATCTTTCCCCGATATGTGACTTATATGGCCCCAGAAAGCCAGAGTTTTACCCCTAATTGCTTTAAAATAGGTAACTAATACGTCAATGTGTTAAAATTATTGAAATCGTTCAGATTAGATAATATGCTCCAATATGAAGCCATATAATCTTCCGCCCGATATGGACTAATACGAGCGCAGAAGCGCAGAGTTTTACCCCAATTTGTCTTGAAATTCGCACCTAAGATAATGGTAGATGTAGATCATGAGTGTGCCAAATTTTTATGAAATCGCGTTCTGATTTAGATATAGCTCCCATATATATCGTTCCTGACCGATTTACACTCAATTGGACCAATAGTGGCCAATCTTTACTCCGATTAATTGAAAATTTGCTAATATGGAGTAAGAATTAGCATGTAAGCTATCGTCGCCAAATTTGGTTTACATCGTTCAAGATTTAGATATAGCTCCCATATATATGATTTTTCTGATTTCGACAAAAAATGGTCCAAAATAACCCGAAAATTTTTCTTTGTAAAATCGCCACTGCCTCTAGTCGAAAGTTGTAAAAATGACTCTAAATTTTCTAAAGCTTCTAAATATATATATATATATATAAATATTAATAATATATATATAATATATTATAATATATATATATATATATATATATATAAAGGTATAATAGATTAGATATAATATATATATAATAGTATATATATAGTATATATGATATATTATAATATAAAATATAATATAATTCATCATATACTATAATATAATATAATATATATATATATAATATATTATATATAATAGTATAATATATATATATATTATATATAGTACCTTTGTGAAGTTTCCCTTAAAATTGCTTCCAGATCAAATGTTTCCCAAAATTTTTTTTTTGACTAACATTTTGTTCGCACCCAGTGCATTAGCGCGACTTAAAATTTTTAGTCTAATAGGATTTTGTATAAAGTCTAATTCAAAATTCTGTCTAGATTCGAGTGATATTGAAAGTGTGTAGTTTGGGACAAAACCTTATATATAGCCGCCCAACACATTTGACGGATGTCGATATGGGTGACTGCTGGAAAATTTAGATCTACAAAATTGTGCTTTTAAAAGAAAATTTTAGTGTGAAACGAATAATTCGTTTCTGACTAAAACGGTTCAAAGCAGAATAGAAAAATCTTATTTTCAGTGGTAATAAAAACTTTAGCAAAATATATGTTATGTTAACATATTAGGGTGGGTGCAATGGTTAGCATAGATGCCCGCCTTGCATACACTAGCGGTTCGATTCCTGCTTCGGGACGCGTAACACCAAAAAAGGTTTCAGCGGCTGATACCCAACCTCAGTAATGCGTGGAACATTTCCTGAGGTTTCAAGAGCTCTCTAAGTGGTTTCACTGGCAATGGTGGAAGCGGCCGCTCGGACTCGGCTATAGAATAAGGAGGTCCTTGTCAAGTGAGCTTAACATGGAATGCGGGCAGCACTCAGTGATAAGAAGAATTCACAGCAATAGGTATCACAATGGACTGAATAGTCTAAGTAGCCCTGAACATCGACTTGCCATACTAAACCTAACCTACAATTAGCAGGTAGACAATATAAAGAAATATAACGCAAAAATAAGTACTTCTTTCTCCCGATTTTCTTAACAGCTGCCTACAGTGAATCAAGATAATAAATAAAATAACAGTAAATTAAAAAATAATTATAAATTAAAAAATTTAATTTTTCCAATAATGTAATTATGATAAAAAAGAGCTGGAGGTGTTTTTGAAATCAATTAAATTCATTAATTGGTAAAAAATTCAAATAACATGTAGATATAACAATAAAAACAAGTTTATAAACAAATAATTTAATTTATAATTTTTCATATTTTATTTATAGAATAGAAGATTATTAATTGATCAATTGGGTCATTGGAAGAGTAAGTAAAATAAAAAATCTATTACACACCTTGTAGATAGGTATAGTGCCAGCCCGAAATTCAGGCTCACTGAGCGCTGTCCGAAACTGTGTGAACCTACGACCATCATATGCACAAGGTGACATTGCAGCATTGCAGCCATGGATGGCTCCCTAAAACCACGGCCTAATAAACATTTCAGTTCGGGTGAGTGACGTTCCATTTCTCGGTTAGATCGTCCGCTTAAATGCTAAACTTCTATGATAATTATTATCTTTAATTAGTGTAATAACTCTTACTTCAATTAAAATTAAGTTATAGTGGAAATAAATTAGCCTAAATTAAATTAGTTGTTTTGTTGTTGTATTAACTCCATTTTCCTATCATGTTAAAACCAACGAAATCGTGAAAATAAACATCGATAAGATATATACTTTTCAACCTACCACGCTAAGAACAAATTCAATCGGCATTGAATTCGGTAAGAAAGTGGGAGTCAAGACATCGTCCCAATGTTATACGTTGAAGTGACATTCCTAATCGGCGATCAAAAAGCTCTTTTGATAAAGCAATTAGAGACTTCGTTTTGTTGTGTGAACCTGATAATATCCGCTGAAAGAGATCCATCCATTGCTGCGTTTAAGAGTGATAGAAGATAAGTCTGTCCCGCCCGCTTATGGGAAAGCATTCTAAACGGATATTTTGATTGTCGTTATTATCGCTCAAACGCACTGAAAACGATAGAAGTGAATCGCTTATTTCGCTTCCTCAAACTAGAGAAAACGTATTAGCGTCGGTAAACTAAAATAAGGATAATACTAACAAAGTGAAAATATAGCCCTGGTCAACAATTACTTGGTATTATTCAATAAAGACCAATAGACAACTTTATCGGCCAGTGAAAAAAAGGATAATATTTTATGAATCCGATGTAAACAAAGGATCTGTGAAACAAAAGCAATTCAAAACAAACAAGTGAGTAAAACAAAAAGTTAATAGCGCACAAAATTCTAAGAGCAAAGCAAAACCATATTCCTAGTCTACTACCATGCCGACAAAAGAAAGGTCTTTCATCGGGCGGTAAACGAAAAGCGGCAAGGAAGGATAATTTAACGGTTTAATGTGATAACAACAGCACTTAACAAATCCTTAATGAATTAAAAAAATTAGACAACTCAACGAATGAATATATGATACCTGTGCATGAGTCGTCTTCGTTTTCTATAACACAATCGGTCGTGGCCCTTGTCAAAAATAATCTACATTCGCACCAAAAAGCGCAAGATGATTCAAGTCATCTCGTGCTTAAGCGTAATCTCTCTTGTCAAAGACACGCGCCAAGGAAGTTTCCGGTATTTAAAAATTTTGAATTTCAAAACAAAGAAAGAATCTGCTGGCAACCAACAATAAAAAAGCGAAGAAATAGGAAGCAGGAGGCATAAAGCATATGCAATCTTGTGAGTACTCGTCTTTGTGTGTTGTGAAGTTAACTACAATGTGTTCCCCCTGACTGAGTGGGGGGAAGAAAACATAAGCCCGAATATAGAGAGGGAGGGAAGTGTAACTAATTGCCACTGTCAGTTAGGTCGACAACGCCTCAAGTGACATTTTGGAACTTGGAAATTGCAGCGCTGGGACCGTGCAACAGCAACTGTAAGCAAATCAGTCCATGCCAGTCAGTTGCCAAGTTCTCTCGATTGAGTATTGTCCGGCATTCAATTCCGATCCTTGAAATGATTGATAGAACAGCAAGATCACTCTACTTTCAGTTCATTTGCCATAAGCCGCCAACCACCACCACCACCAAACATCATCCGCCAACACTCATTGTCTTGGGGATCATCAAACAATAACCATCACTAACGTCAATTCGTTTTGTACATCTTGCACGTCATGGTCATCATCATCATCTCTGCAAAGGTTACTTTCCTCCTGGTTGTCGCCCTTACTAAATGTGTGTTGAATTTGCTTGAATGCATCCAGTAGTCCGCGAACAATCCCAGTTATCACTCGCAAGAATTGCCATTTGTTTTCCCTAGAGTATGTAATTCAAATTTTCCATTTCATATGATCGAGTGTGAGTAGTGATCGTAATATCTTCAAAAAAAGGAGATCATTTTGCCATAGTAGACCTCGTGCGAAGTCATTGCGAAATGAGTCAACAATAAAATTAAAGGTCTATTACCAACGCAGTTGAATGCGTGATTGGAAATGGAAATATGTTTTTTTGGAATTTTAATAGGAAAAAAATATTTGAAAAATTTTGGACAGATGTAGGTAATACTCAAGGAAGAAAATTTTTCCGAATAAGCATTTGATATCCTGCTAATTTTACATCTTCAATGAAGGTATTAAAATAAAAAAAAGAAAAATAATATTTTAAAGCCAACCCCTACACCCAGTTAATTCGTCCGTCTTCTGGCTAGATAGATATCGCAATTTTTTTGATATCTCGGTTTATACGCTAAAAACCACATGTAATATCAAAAGGAAAACTGAAATGGAGAGATAGAATCAATGAGTGGACTAGAAATTGGGATCTTAATGCAGAAAAGAATGTGGCCTCTAACTGAGATCTGGAGGCCAAAGTGACGTATCGGCTTATATCGAAAAGGTAAAAGGCCATTCCCCTAATGCGTCGATACGTCTGGTGGCCCCATCAATTGGTAGATAAAGTGCAACAATAAAATTAACAACGATAGTTGTCTGGCATAACTGGGGGCAATGAAGACCTACTCACCAGACCTATGGAGACGAAACTTAATATCTTACACTAGTTTAGATCCAAAGCGAAGCCGTCATGATGAGTAGAGATTGAATATATGAGGAGAATAGAAACACGAAACATACTTAAAATCAAAAAGGATAATTTAGGAACAATAGAGGAGGAGGGAAGCCACTGTGGTTGAAATGGTTAGCAATAGCCTGGCCTTGCAACATCAGAGGTCCGTGGGTTTCAATCCAGTGTTGGGTGCGGACGTGAAAAACCAAAAAAGGTTTTTCAGCGGTGAATTATCCGCGCTGGGTGAGTCATTTCTGAGTGGTTCTAATAAACTTATCTAAGTGGTTTCACGCGTAACATAGAATGGTAGAGAAGAGAAGTTCACACGACTGTGCTAACGCAAGTGCACGAAAGTCTTTATGTGAACATGAAAATGTCGGCAGTCCAAACATATCCTAACCTAACTAATAGAGAATAACATTGTGGTGTAAGGAAGATGCCGCTACAATCCATGAATCTGAGCTGGCTATAGCTGGCGCAGTGGCGACATTTTTCCTTCAGTACAGATAGACATCGAGAACAGATAATCAAAAGGAAATTAACTGCAACAACCGATAGATTCGATCATACTGAAGAGGGAACGGGCCTGGACGCAATATATGGAACCCGCAGACAACCGAGATAGCTATTCCGATTACCGAACCACAGTGCTAATCCGCGCGCACGTTGACTCGGCGACAAGAACACGACCCCAACAATTCGTGAACATTTTCAACCATATTGCAGAGTGCTAATGAAGACAATATCAGACATTACGGTTCGAACGCGAAACGCGTAAATTAAAATTAAATAGAAGATCAACGAAAACAGGTAATACTACAGGACCATATGGTCTGGAGCATGTACTAACAGGAGAGAGAACGTAAACAGTTCAGCGTGGCCGTGGAATAATGACCGGGTACCTAGAATGTAGAATGCACATCTATCCGAATGAGGAAGTAGCAGCAAGAGAATGGTACCATTCACCATGCGTTTGGAGAATAAAACCGTACATGCGTGTTTTTGGGGAAGATCAGACTCACATACCTGACCCTATGGCAACTGCTTTTACTTGGCAGAAGATTCAACCATATCCGGTGAAATGGTGATTACGTGACCGAAGCTGACCCCGACCAGACTTTGAAAAGAAGCACAGCGAGCCGCTTGTCGCCAAGGAAAGAACCACGCGGGAGCCCAGTGTTTCCAGTAAATTGTTCGTTGTCCCCAAGATTGAGACGTTTTGTCCTTCAAAAAATCCCCAATTTGAATTGAAACGCCCCAAGTAAATTTTTAACAAGTTTTCTTGAACAAAAATACAAGAAAGCGGCTCCTCGCTGTAGGTTAGGGTAGGTGGCAGCGCAACCGAGTTGTATCCTAAGGCTCGACTTTTCAAGTTCAAATTGTGATACAACTTGGTGAATTCTCGTCTTATCGACTGATTGCTGCCCGATTCCCATGTGAGCTCGATGACACATGCATGAAGTGAAACCACACTTAGATGAAGCTTGAAACCCTCAGAAAAAGTGTCACCCAGCAATTACTGAAGGTGGATAAATCCACCGCTTGAAAAACTTGTTTGGTGTTCGTCGAAGCACAATCTGAGAACTACAACGGACCTTGTGTATGCAAGGCGGGCATACTAACCATGTGCACCACGGTAAGCCGCTGTAATGAAAATCAGTAAATTATAAATTAAAAAAAAATATGCAAATTTTTGTTATGCCTGTTTACGTGGTTACAAGAAGATTGGAGAATTTCAAAACACATAACAAAAATACATCCCGAACAAGCCCTCATCACAGATTCGTCTTCTTAAATGCTCGAGACAATAAAAACGGGAGTCGCGAGCAGACTTTTTGTATTATGAAATCTAAAATTTAGTTCTTAATTAGCCAAGAAATTAAAAATGGATCGATAAATAGTGATCGTGTTGCGGCGCGAAGACCTCCATCCTGTATGTAATGGGATTTATTCCTTTCAAAATCTGTGATGTGCGCAAATGAAGGGTTCAACGTACTTCACGCGAGTCGCTTACGAAATAAAATCACAATAGTAAAAATGCCTTTAGACAAGCGGAGTAAAATTGTTAAATTAGCTCTTTGGCACCGCCAAACAATATTGCGTGGAATAATGGGGAGGAACGTAATTGTTGCTTCTTTAACATGTAAAGAAATAATTTCATAATAAGTCTAAAACCTGATTTAGTATACCTGAACAGACTTCGAAAATTACTCACAAAAAATCCCAAATTTCTGGAAACTGCCCCGCCAAAAGTTTGAAAGTCCGCCAACTCAGTAATTGGTGAACTGGCCAGTATTGGGGCGAAAACCCCAATACTCGCAAACAAACTGCTGGAGCCAAGAAATTCGCTCTAGGGACACAGAGTTCCGAATAAAAGAAAGTGTAGAGATATAAAAAAAAGTTTTTAGAGGGCACAGACAAGCCCGTAATATCTAGCTTATGTGTATACTCAGCCTGATATGAGACCAGGGAAAAACATGGACCACTTTTACAACCTAAATGGAACATTGTTGTATGAAATTTAGAAAAAAAAAAGCATTTTCAATTAATATCTCAATGATTCAATCAAAATTATTGCGCTACATAATCTGAGCAAATTAGTCATTGCAAGATCACCTTTTCCCACGAAAACTGCCGAATATTCTTCTCAACCTAACTTCACAACGGCATAAAAAAAAGAAACATAAGAAATTCCTCTCCACTTTGGTTTGCCACGCAACCCTGGTGTTCCTGTAAAACTTGGATTTGTACCTTAACTTACTTCAAGTTTGTCAGATAAAACACACAATTATCGCTGTATGATAGTGAGAATAAATTCCGCTTGAAACTTTTGATGAGAATGTAGTGGGGTAAAATCCAAAGGTAAACTGAAAAAAAGCCTACAAGTCATGATGTCATTTATAATTTCCATAAGTTATCGCTAGCTTTCAATGTTTAGAGATGATTTCATCGTTTGGTGTTTCACAAAAAATTCTGTTCAAATACTTGAACTTTCAAGAGTCAACGGAAATTTTAGCCAATAATCCTATAAAGGTAACAAAAGGCTTCTATGATGTCCGCTTTTTGTTCCTGGTCTCTTTGAGTTTTGTAAGACGTTTTTCCCATTCACTCAATCATAAATAACTCTCAAACACACATACAACACACACAGTCTGAGGAACCATAGACCTGCAACTTTCCGCTTTTGGCAATCGGCAGCAAAAAGAATGAAAACTGAAAAAAACAACAAGATCATCCTGATCGTGTAAAAATAAGATCCTTCACCCTACCGTTTTGGCAATGACTTGCTGTTTTGCTTTGTTTTTGTTAAATTGGCTTCGCAATTCCATGCTTGACTTGCAGAGCGGGAATGATTTTCTGGGCGACACATTGTGCGTGTCAAATTTGTCTATCGTAGCATAGGATAGTGACCGTAACCGCGCCGATGCCGCAATTCCTGGGTGGTAGATGATGGCATTGATAATTTGTATCCTTAGTTCTAGAGTATTTGATCAAAGTACCTGCTTGAGTTGATTGAAGAAGCTCTGACTGCGCTGGCTGCCAATATCCTGGATACAGAATGCATTCGCATTGTTCTGCTTGCTTGTTTTTTTGCAGAAATCTTACGAAATGATTCAACGATTAGAAGTTACAGAGGAAGAATTTGTTTAATAAGCAAATCACGCAGGAATAGGAAATTCTCCTTCTTCTTATGGAAATTCAAACGTGGTGCTTAAGCTGCTCGGAAGCAGACATAGAGGCAGACCCAGACGGTTGAACCAAACACGTATCTAAAGATGAGATGATTGAGTGTAAAGAGTCCCAAAAGCAAATGACGACATTTGACTTTGTGCGTGATGTGGAGTGAAAGAAATACGAAAGGAAACACGCAAGCTTGAACTGAGAGTTTTCAAATTGCTGTGGCATTTGAAAGGACATACAAGAAAGAACTAAGAAATGATAAGGACACACAGCATTAGGCATAAAGGAAGTTGGTTGTTTTCAAACCAATAACAATGGCCAAAGATCAATTCATGATTTTCAATTTTTTTGGTGCGATTTTTGCAAACATTCCAAATAATACCCCGTCACACAATCAAGTCAGGCTGAAGGCCAGGAATCAAGGTCAGGCGAACCATACAATCAACGGCCAGCATAGGAGAATAAAGAAAGCTGCTACCAGTTCGTTGTGATTGGAGTTTTTGTTGACAGATCTGAAGCTGTCTTGTAAGTGAGAACTGGTCTGCGAAAACCCCAATACTTGACTAATCAACCATTTCACTTGCCCCAAAAGGTGATGTACTTTATCTTCGATATTTTGTTTGCAAATTAGGACATTTCCCACGTGTACCTTGACATTGAGGTGTGAAATTACATTCGGAAGATGAAAACAAAATCTTGCAAACATAAAATAGAACAAATTGTCCTTATTGTTGGTTATTAGTTTTGCAGAATACTTTTATGGTTCACAATGTCATTAACGTCTCACTTTAAATTGAATTTTCACATGATTTGGAACTTCTCAATTTTGATGCATATAATAAACATCAAAATTTTTCAAACAATTAAGTAGCACGCTGTAAACCAATAACGAATACAAACAGAGATAGTCCTTCACATATTTTTACACACTCGATCATAAAAGCTTTTAAAAAGAAACAAAATTGGCCCAGTGTTTCAATATATTTTGAACATTTTAGAATTAACGAAACCTAAACATATGTCTGTTTTAAAGAAGTTATTTGCGAAGAAAATTGGGAGGTTTTGTTGTAATTTTTACAAGACTAGTATTTCGACGGAGGTTATAAAAATTACATCCAAAGCAATGAAAAGAATCCGACAATCGAGTACTTTCACCTGAAGAAAATCTTTAAAATATAGCTTTTTTCATGTCA
>PGFW01022760.1:90431-105407 GCA_003123925.1 Haematobia irritans
TCAGATACTAAACACATATATGTTTATAGGCTATTTCTAAATTAATATATGTTTGCATCCAAGCATATTATATTTACAAACATTTTATGTCCCAAACATAATATGTTCTAACATATTAACATATATGTCCCAAACATGTTATGCTAGTTTATGAACATTATATGCTTGCACTCAAAAAATATTGTGTTTAAAAATTTGTGTTCCAAACATATAATGTTTATAGCCAAACATATGAAAAACAGTCTTTTTCATCCGTGTGGGCTATTGCCCAAATAAATTTGACAAACATTCTTTTTCCTCTGTTCGGTTAAAGCATACACTTGTAGTTTGTCAATGCATGGTTTTAAGCTGAAACAAAACAACAAATAAAATTATATTTCTATAGGAAATTTTGTCAGGATTTTATTTCTATAGAAAATTTTGAAAATTTTATTTCTATGGAAAATTTTGTAAAAATTTTATTTCTATAGAACAATGTTGATTCAAAATTTTGTTTCTATGTACATTTTTAAAAAAAATTATTTCTATTAGAAAATTTTGTCAAAATTTTAACTGATTGAAATTTTGTTCAAAAACTTATTTCTATAGAAAATTTTGTCAACATTATGTATTACTATAGAAATTTTGTCAAAATTTTATTTCTATCAAGAAAATTTCCAACATTTTTTTTCCATATTACAAAATTTTCTCAAAATTTTATTCCATAGCAAAATTTTGAAGTACCTCTGCAAAATTACCCAAAGACATCAAAATCCCTACCAATCTACCAAACAATAAAAAAAATCTGGTAGGATTTCTACCAACTTTGGCAACGTGTCTACCACCCAAATTTACTACTTGAATATTTAGAAGCAAATTTTCGTTCATAAATACAAGGTGACCGAATTCATATCTCCGCATTTGGAAGACGATTACCTGTCTTTTGATGTTGTGGTTCGAAATCTTGATTTTATTGCAGCTTGCTCGATTTGACAATTTAATTTTTAAGTTATTATTGATTTTCTACAGCCAGAGCCTTTGCTTATTTTCTTTTCAAAAAAAACTTGTTAGGGTGTATTGGGTTTTTTTGCAGGAATTTTAATTTAAATTGAGGATTTTGGGGATGAAAACATCATTATTTGGCGGACAAGAGCCCAGAAAAATACTGCAAACACTGCCGATATGGGCCAATTCTTCATACTCGTTAGAGCGGCAAGTCAAATCTGTGCGGCGGTTTAATTGGCGGCTATTAATTATCGTCGTCCATTATGCCCATTTCAATACCATCCGACCTAGACCAATAAAAACTACTTGTCACAAGTTTGAAGTCGATAGCTGGTTTCGTTTCAGAAGTTGAGGTTGATTTCAACAGAATGAGACCGATATCGCTATATCGACTCAGAATTTCGCCATTGACGCAGAATATATGGTATAAAGAGAGACAGGTAAAGCAGTGTTGGTGCAAATTTTTAGCATACCCGCCTAGCATACAAAGAGTCAGCGATTTCCATTCAAACACTCAAAAAGTTTTTCAGTGGTGGATTATTCTCCTGGTGACAATTGTGATTACTTTCAAAACTTCTCAAAGTTGGTTTCAACGCCAGGAGAATCACTGTTTCAACCCTATAAAAATATTTCCCTTTGTCCATTGAGCTAGCGCAGCCACTCATTGCATAAAGAGAAGTTTACCAACGTGAATTAGTCTAGCTGAATAAACGGGCTTAGACCGTTATTCCAGGTATACAAAAATATTAAAAAAAACGTCCAGTTGATTATTTTTGAAAATTCACTAAGTTTTAACGAGCAACAACCTTTTGCTCAAATTGTTGACATAACCGCCTTACATTAAAAAAGAGTCCTGGCCGCTTCAAATTAACCAATGTTTAGATCCTTTAGATTTATGTAAACAAGTTTGTAGTGTACAATCTTTTAAAAGTCTACTTTTTCGGACCTTAAGCCCACATCACTTAACCTAAAGGGTCTTGTTTTTCATCCAGCAACATCCGAATGTAGCCAATAAAATGCCTGCTTAATAAGGCACAACTGCCTCCACTTAAGGCTATAGGGTACTGAAGATAAACAAAAATCAATCCATGAAACTTATATTACTGTTGGGTAGTATATAAACATAAAACATTTAATACAACAGCACTTGACAGCATATCCTGTAACGAAAAACTGGTTTTTTTATATAAAATCTTCAAGAAATAGATTATAATGCATTACCATAAATGTTTTGGCCAAAATACAATTGCGTCTTCGACCAAATTTATCCGACCAGGGTCCAATAAATAAACTAAGTATAGCTGGAATAATACTTTCAAGTATGGACTGAGCCATCAGAATATTGGAAACATATTTTTGAATTTCGATTAGGATATTCTCTTGGGAGTTTGTAAGCTGTTAAGAAAACAAAAAAATATAATATAAGATGTAGTTTAAGGCTGAAATTTGGGATTAATCCCGTCCCGAAAATCCCGAAACATCCCGGAATTTTTTGGTTTTGAAACCCGGATTTTTCGGCAATCCCGAAAAAATAAAACCTCAATTTATTATATTTTCTGCCCTTTTAGGATTTTTTATTATAATACGGGTTCTTCATTCAGTATAACGACCCTTAGACCAGTGACGACCTGTGAGAGCTGTTTTAATCTGCCAATAATACAGGATCGCCTTATATCTGATGATAGCTTTGAATGCCTTGATATTTTTCTATAGAAATAAAATTTTGCACAAAATATCTATAAAAATAAAATTTATGACAAAATTTTCTATTATAAAAAATAAAATTTTGGACATAAATATTTCTATAGAATAAATTTTGTACAAAAATTATCTATAAAATAAAATTTGCAAAATTTCTATAGATAAATAAATTTTGACAAAAATTATCTTGATAATGATAGATAATAAAATTTTGACTAAATTTTCTATAAAATAAAATTTTGACAAAATTTTCTATAAAATAATATTTTTGACAAAAATTTTCTATAGAATAAAATTTTGACAAAATTTTACAACAATAAATTCTTAAAACAAAATTTAGTTTACGAATTATTGATCGTTTATAAGAAAAAAAGTATATTTAATAGTTGAATTTTGAAAATTTTTAAATGATTATTTAACGATTGTTCTTGACCTCGTTTTTACAATGAAAAATAACAAAAATTTGAAGAATGACTAAATATTTCATGAACAAAATTTGAAATCAAAAAATGTGCGTTAATATAGAAACTATTTTTAAGCATATGAAATGACATAAAGCCATCTTTAGAATAGAAAAAAACAAAAATTTTTCTATTAGAAATAATTTTTTTTATTTTCTAAATTTTTGACAAAATTTTCATAGAAATAAAAATTTTGACAAAAATTTTCTATAGAAATAAAATTTTGACAAAATTTTCTATAGAAATAAAATTTTGACAAAATTTTCTATAGAAATAAAATTTTGACAAAATTTTCTATAGAAATAAAAATTTTGACAAAATTTTATAGAAATAAAATTTTTACAAAATTTTCTATAAAATAAAATTTGACAAATTTTTCATAGAAATAAAATTTTACAAAATTTCTATATAGAAATAAAATTTTTGCAAAAATTTTTTTATAGAATAAAATTTTGGCAAAAATTTTTATAAAAAATAAAATTTTTAAAAATTTTCTATTAGAATAAAATTTTGACAAAATTTCTTATGAAATAAAATTTTGACAAAATTTTTATTAGAAATAAAATTTTGACAAAATTTTCTATAGAAATAAAATTTTGAACAAAATTTTCTATAGAAATAAAATTTTGACAAATTTTTATAAAAATAAAATTTTTACAAAATTTTTATAGAAATAAAATTTTTAAAAATTTTATAAAATAAAATTTTGACAAAATTTTCTATAGAAAATAAATTTTAGACAAAATTTCTATAGAAATAAAATTTTGACAAATTTTCTATAGAAATAAATTTGACAAAATTTCTATAAAATAAAATTTTTTACAAATTTTATAAAAATAAAATTTTGACAAAATTTTCTATAGAAATAAAATTTTGACAAAAATTTCTATAGAAATAAAATTTTGACAAAATTTTCTATAGAAATAAAATTTTGACAAATTTTTATAGAAATAAAATTTTGACAAATTTTTCTATAGAAATAATTTTGACAAAATTTTTATTAGAAATAAATTTTGACAAAATTTTCTATTTTTTGTAAGGGTGATCTTGAGGTTAGATTTTCATGATTAGTATTTGAACAGATCACGTGGGATTTCGCAGACATGGTGTCAAGAGAAGATTCAGTATGCCTTTGAACTATTCATCAGGTGAATAGACTTACTAACGAGCAACGCTTTGCAAATCATTGAATTTTATTCCAAAATCAGTGTTCGGTGCAGACCCAAAATTGTGCTTCGCGCTTTAACGTCCGATTTATGGTCTAGCATAATCGCAACGCAAGTCGGAGCAACCGATTAATGCGTTTCGTAGACCAAGTTCGCACATCAGTTTACGTTTTATTGACATAAACCAGACCACATCGTCAATGCGTATCAGTGTACACCCCCCCCCCGAAGAGTAATATTGCCTCTGTTTCTGAGAGTTTTGTGTGTTGAAGACGTGCAAATGTCGAATTCGTCGCCGGTTCGCCAGCAATTGGTGTGTGTTATTGCGACCACCATGGAAGATTTTACGGCAAAGATCTGGATGTAAACCGTATAAAATACGCAGCTTCTGCAAGAACTGAAGCCGAACGATCTGCCACAACGTCGAATTTTCAGTGAATGGGCCCTAGAAAAGTTGGCAGAAAATCCGCTTTTTTATCGACAAATTTTGTTCAGCGATGAGGCTCATTTCTGGTTGAATGGCTACGTAAATAAGCAAAATTGCCGCATTTGGAGTGAAGAGCAACCAGAAGCCGTCTCTTATACACATCAAGAACTGCCCATGCATCCCGAAAAATGCACTGTTTGGTGTGGTTTGTACGCTGGTGAATCATTGGACCTATGTTTCAAAGATGCTGTTGGACGCAACGTTACGGTGAATGGCGATCGCTATCGTTCGATGCTAACAAACTTTTTGTTGCCAAAAATGGAAGAACTGAACTTGGTTGACATGTGGTTTCAACAAGATGGCGCTACATGCCACACAGCTCGCGATTCTATGGCCATTTTGAGGGAAAACTTCGGAGAACAATTCATCTCAAGAAATGGACCGGTAAGTTGGCCACCAAGATCATGCGATTTGACGCCTTTAGACTATTTTTTGTGGGGCTACGTCAAGTCTAAAGTCTACAGAAATAAGCCAGCAACTATTCCAGCTTTGGAAGACAACATTTCCGAAGAAATTCGGGCTATTCCGGCCGAAATGCTCGAAAAAGTTGCCCAAAATTGGACTTTCCGAATGGACCACCTAAGACGCAGCCGCGGTCAACATTTAAATGAAATTATCTTCAAAAAGTAAATGTCATGGACCAATCTAACGTTTCAAATAAGGAACCGATGAGATTTTGCAAATTTTATGCGTTTTTTTTTTAAAAAAAGTTATCAAGCTCTTAACAAATCACCCTTTATATAAACATTAGTGTAAGAAATGTATGCAAACAATACCTAAATGTATATTTAACATTAATTATACATATCAATGGAACCAAATGGTAATTGTACGTATATCAATCCTGTATTACAAAGTTTTCTACTAAATCACGTTAGATCTTGAATTTGTAGCTAAGAGTTGAGGTATCGAGTATTTAAAAATATTTCGGGAGGTATTTTAATGTTTGTTGTAAAATAAAACATACAAAATACAATCAAAGGTACATTTTTAATAAAAAATAAATTTTTTAACATTTCACTTTCTTAACACTAGAATTTTTCTAGATATTGAACAATAAGTTCTCTAGTGTCCTTATTATAGTATTAACTTTCCGATGCACTGATGCAACTGTTTCGCCCTTATGTTGTATACCAAATATAGTCCTAAAAATCACCAAAAACAAATAATTTTAATATAATAATAAATACATATAAACTTAGCTATGAAGTAAGCAGTAAATTAAACCGCATAAAAATATACACATCCTGGATAATAAGACAAATCATATCACGAAGTATATGTGGTCTGCTATAAGGGGCCATATATTCATGAAGTCGTTTAAAGCAATTTTTACCTAAGCAAATAAAAAATAAAAACAAAGTCACCTCGCCAAATTTATAGTTGGTGATTATAACTCACAACTTCTGTTGCGGGGCTACAGTGGAGATAGCTTCGACATGGGGTCCAGTTAAACCGTCGCATAAATCCCAATAGTTAGCCCTACATATAATGCCACAATAAATGGCGTGGCTCTGCGGTACTTTTAGACACAACTGGCTAGGGATCATTGTCATTGAGATAATGGGAATTTAGTAGCTAAAATCATAAGGAGAAATTATTATTTCATCACAAGTACTATTTTTATTTTTTCCCTGATTACTTACTCTTCTCATATGACATGCCTAAAATCTACCGATAATTGAACTACAATTCTGCAGCATTAAAGAAACTAAATCTTCAGTGTCCCAATTGCTGCGAACTATAGATATGTAACGTTGAGTCTCCCTTCCATTGTGATATAGCCACAGTAATGCCATCATAGTCAACCAAATTATAACGCGATCGTAATTCGGCCGTCTTTTGATACTGGTCAAAACTAAATCTTTAACCAAATCAAATCGGAAGAATTCTCTTATTTTGGACTAAAAAGAGATTTTTTTTTTAAATTTTAACTCATTTCTAAATGCCTGACTTACCCACTATGAATTTGTTCGGGATTTAGACTTTCGATTACGAAAACGTAGACATACAGAAGTGATAAGAGCATTAACCACTGGATATTGCAAAAACAACGACATATTTGTTGCCGCATACAAGTAGCCACTTGCAACGTTACCAACCATCATGCCAGCACAAAGCGAGGCTTCGTTAAGAACCATTCTGAAATAAAATGTTAAGTAATAAATTTATATGAATATAATTTTTTAAAGTAACCTAGTACTAAGATCTCGTTTTTGCACGAAAAACTGTTATACTCCATATAAAAAAACGTTAGCGCGGAATAAATGCGAAATCTTTGTTTTGAGCATTTTCAAACACATATTTATACAACCCTGGATTTTTCGCACGAAAAAATAGGCAGGCATATTATTTCGCATAAATAAATTAACATCCCTGGGTTTGAGACCCTATTTACGGAGATAGATGAAGATATTCGTTTTTCGCAGAAACGAACTTAGTACTAGCATAAGTGCGAAACATGACAAATTTTACATAAAAGTTAAGTCTAATTAGATTTTTTTTGTGGTTATATACACAGAAAAAAATTTCACTAAAATTTTTCCAATAAAATTTTAATTGAATTTTAAAAATTATTCAATTAAAATTTAAATTGATTCAACAAATTTTTAATGAAACAAAAATCAATCACAAAAATTAATAGTAAATAATTTTTTAATTGGATCAATTAATTTTTAATTGACCTTCAATTAATTTTTTAATTGATACTATCATTTCTGTGATTGAAGACATTTCAATTAAAAAATTAATTGGATCAATTAATTTCTGACATTGAACAGAAAAAAATTTTTTGTGTAGTATCGTTTCGTAACAAAAAAATTTGTGTAAACGCTTAAGCACTGGAGATATTCATATCTCATACTCAGTAGTAAAGGAATGGTAATAAAGGAGATTTTTCCCAAGTTGGACGTATTTTTTATGATGTGCACGAAATTGTTGATTTGGGATTTAGTGGGAATTTCCATAAATTTGGGGATTTTTGTGGGGCTTTTTTGAAATAAGGTAAATCCGTTTTAACCGGTTTTAATGATTAAATAATAAAACCATAATCCAGGTCTCCAATATTATTTTACATAAAATTCGCATTCTTCTAATTTCTAAAAAAATAAAAAGGACATATCTCTTCTTTATTACCCAGGGATGTTAACTTATGTATGCGAAATAATATACCTGCCTATTTTTTCGTCGAAAAATCCAGGGTTGTATAAATAGTGTTTGAAAATGCTCAAAACAAAGATTTCGCATTAATTCCACGCTAACGTTTTTTTTTATATGGAGTATAACAGTTTTTTCGTGCAAAAACGTAATCTTAGTACTAGGCATTACTTTAACAATTATATTCATATAAAATTTATTACTATACATTTTATTTCAGAATGGTTCTTAACGAAGCCTCGCTTTGTGCTGGCATGATGGTTGGTAACGTTGCAAGTGGCTACTTGTATGCGGCAACAAATACTGTCGTTGTTTTTGCAATATCCAGTGGTTTAATGCTCTTATCACTTCTGTATGTCTACGTTTTCGTAATCGAAAGTCTAAATCCCGAACAAATTCATAGTGGGGTAAGTCAAGCATTTTAGAAATGAGTTAAAATTCTAAAAAAAAAATATCTCTTTTTAGTCCAAAATAAGAGAATTCTTCCGATTTGATTTGGTTAAAGATTTAGTTTTGACCAGTATCAAAAGACGGCCGAATTACGATCGCGTTATAATTTGGTTGACTATGATGGCACTTACTGTGGCCATATTCACAATGGAAGGAGACTCAAACGTTACATATCTATATGTTCGCAAGCAATTTGAGTGGACACTGAAAGATTTTAGTTTCTTTAATGCTGCCAGAATTGTAGTTCAAATTATCGGTAGTATTTTAGGCATGTTCATATTGAGAAGAGTAAGTAATCAGGGGAAAAATAAAAATAGTAACTTGTGATGAAATTAAATTAATTTCTCCTTGTATGTATTTTAGCTACTAAAGTTCTCCATTATCTCAATGACAATGATCTCCCTAGCCAGTTGTGTCTTAGAAAGTACCGTCAGAGCCACTGCCATTTATTGGTGGCAATTATATGTAGGCTTAACATTGGGATTTATGCGTGGTATAATGGGACCCATGTCGAGAGCTATTCTCTCACATGTAGCCCCGGCAACAGAAGTTGGTGAGTTATATACAACTATAAAATTTGCGAGGTGATTTGTTTTTATTTTTATTTTGCTTTAGGTAAAATATTTGCTTTAACGACTTCATTGGAATCATTATCGCCCCTTATAGCAGCCCCACTATATACTTCGGTGTATAATATGACTTTGTCTTATTATCCAGGATTGTTCAATTTTATAAGTAGAGAGATAGTAGAAGAGAAGAATCTAGGTGGCGTGACCACGTTGACTGGCCTATTTAGCTTACTCTAAATCAAAACAAACACTTATATATTTTTTATTGATATATATTGCAAAAGTTTGTCCACAGCAATTTTTTTCAAGTATATGTAAAAAGCAAATTCTCAATTAATATTCTCTTTAATGAGAATTTCTTTAGGAGCGGAATATGGATATTGGACAATTTTGAGGGATGGTTTCTACTCGGAGAAGCAAAGCCTTTTCTCGCCTTCACACTAAATGAAACAATTCCGAAAATGCGGAGACTATACGGAGCAATAAAACGTATTATACAATACAAATAAAAACTTTTCATTTCAAATTTTAATTTAGGTTTTAGAGGTGGGATTATTTTCAATTCTTTTGGGGGTGGTCTAACGACTTAAATAGCCCAGTTTATCGCTTCCTAGGGACGCTTAGTTTTTGAGGAGAATAGGATAAACAACCCATGATCAAAAGATTGATACTAATATAATAATTTCATTTGTTTCTATTTGTAAGGTTTTGGTGGAATTTTTAAAAAATTTCGTTATAGTTTGGTGAAGGTTCAGAGCGTCAAATTTTACTGAAAGTCCTTATTTGCTCTAGAGTAAGCATAATATATATGAAGTGTCAGGTATATTTGGTGTAGTGTCAATAAAAGAAGTAGCTTTTTTTTGAGTGAGGAGATATCCATATAATTTAAATGAATGTTATTCCATAACTTTTTTGAATAGGCTTTTTGATAGAGAGTTTTGTATTTGTTTAGAACTATTATTGTGTAGGGGGGTGGTCACGAATTAATTTAATTATCTCTGTTTTCGCTCTAGGTCAATCTTAGTTGGAGGCAAAATTAGGAAACAGAAAAAAATAAAGTATTTCATATAAAACATATTGCAAAATTCTTATTTAGTTTTTTAAAGTAGGAATTTCTTTTAAATATTACTTTTTCTGGTGTGGGCGGGTGTTCACTTCGAACATTAAAGTACCTTTCTTCGCCTAACTAGGACACAATATATATTAAGAGAAAACTAATAATTTGGGGTAATAAAGAGATTTTTCATATTATTTGATATTACAATATATCAAAGTTTATATTTAGGTTTTTCGGGTGGATTTTCCTCTAATTGCTTGCTTCTGAGTGAGTGGCACGATTAATTCCATTATTCGCTACGAAGGATCGGTGCGATTAATATTATAAAGGAGATATGCGCAAATATAAAGACAAAGTTTTTTCTATATATTTTTTAAAAATACTATTCAAAATTCCTATATATTTTTTAGGTCAGTATTTCATAGGGTGTGATTTTTCACAATTTTCATAATTGAGGAGAGTGGCCTACACCGATTTAAAAATTCTTTTTTCATGAATATCTGCGCTCTTCAGAATCCACTAATGAAGATTAGGAAATGAATGTATTACATAAGCATATAGAAGTATTTTACATAATTAAGGTATGATAATAATTTGAGTTTTTTTATATTTTTTAAGGAATTCTTTTGGGTGTGTTGTATTCAAATTTTATTGCGAGAGAGAGAGTAGTACAAAGTTTTATTAAGTCCATTGTATAATTCGCTCACTAAGGAAACCTGCCAATATTAAATAAAAGACGATTATATAAATGGAAAATAGGGTGTCGAAAAGAAGGTTTATTTTTCATTTATATTTCTGATAGTAGATTCAGATTTTTTTAGTTGTGCTATCTATAGATTCTGTCCTTATCCCTCACAATATAAAAGGAGCGGGTAGGTTCCCAACGATTTTGTGAATCGAATTTCTTATTCGCAACATAATAGATTTGCGGACGCCACCTATTTAATATTTGGAGTATGGAATAGTGCGACTATAACAGAATTGTGTCAATATCAAATATAAAAGTAACCAAAGTATAAAATTGTAAATTTTATAGAGGGATATATATATGGGTGGTCATTTTATAAGTTCAATTCTATTATTATATAATAATAAAGGGTTGGGATTCTACTGCGCAAATCAAATTAATAAAATGTCCGTATTTAACTTCGCATTTTCTAGGACGCATTTTAAAGTATGTATCATTGTGGATGTGATCATATATAGAAATGTTGCTAACCAATAAATAAGTTTATATATTTGAATCAATTATATATGATAATTTAGGTTTTTGGTATTGGATGAATTTTACCAAATTTTTCTTTGGTGGGTTGGATAAACCCGAAAATTATACAGACCTTTAAAACCTATGCTCTAGGTGCGAAAAAAAATACGGCGATAAGTTTTTTTTATTGGATGGTAAAGTTATAATTAAGCAGCAAAGTGTCAAGGTTGTTAATCATTTGTATAATACATAAACCTTTTATTTTTTCAATTTTTTTTATTATGGTTTTATTTTCTATGAGCGGAATTATGTAAGATTCCTCAGAATTTTCTTCATAGCGAGGGTGGCTAACTGAATTATAAAAGCGTGCACTAATTTTTTCGACATCTTAGGCTCGAATGCCCACTATGTTTTAACGAGGAAAGAAGTAATGGTGAAAAAATAACGACAGCTATTTTGTTTATCAAGTTATATAACTTCAATAATGTGGGTTCCTCAACTTTGGGTCGGTTTTAGGTTTTGGATATGGATTTTATATTATGGGGGGTGGTTTCGTCCAGAACGAAATTAAAATTTGTGGGTCCTTTTTTATCAGCCCCATCTAGTGTATACCAGGTACTTAGTTATCGTAAGATGTTAGATTTGTATCACACTGCAGCACAGAAGGACTTTACATGCTTATCCAATATGAATTATCAATTTTTAGTGATCATTTTTTCAGGATATTTTTTACTTTGGTGGATTGTTTAAATTTTTTGTGGTGTCAACGAATTAAGTCTTTTCGCTCTAGGACGCATATTTATAGGAGAATATGGCAAACGAAGTTTTCCATATAAAATATTTCAATTTGTTTTAGTTGTGGTGGATTTTTAAAATGTTTGGGGTGGTCACCGAATTAAAGTCCTTTCGCATCTAGGACAGGCTTAGTTTAGGAGATAGGACAAAAGAAAGTTTTTCATATAAAATTCCATTTTTAGGTTTTGGGTGGATTTTTAAATTTTTTGGGGGTGGTCACGAATTAAAGTCCTTTTCGCTCTAGGACGCATATTTAAGGAGATATGGGCAAAAGAAGTTTTTCATATAAAAAATTCAATTTTTTAGGTTTTGGGTGGATTTTTCAATTTTTTGGGGTGGTCACGAATTAAAGTCCTTCTTCGCTCTAGGGACGCATATTTAAGTGAGATATGGCTCAAAAGAAGTTTTCATTATAAAAAATTTCAATTTTTTTTAGGTTTTGGTGGATTTTTCCAATTTTTTGGGGGTGGTTCACGATTTAGAAAGGTCCTTCGCTCTAGGACCTTAGTTTAGGAGTATATAAATCAAAAGAAGATTTTTCATATAATAAATTTCAATTTTTTTAGGTTTTGGGTGGATGTTCAATTTTTTGAGTGGATGGTCACGATAAATCTTTTCCTCTAGGACGCATATTTAAGGGTATGGGAAAGAAGTTTTCATATAAAAATTTTCAATTTTTTAGGTTTTGGCGTGTGATTTTTCAAATTTTTTGAGGTGGCAGAATTAAAGCTCCTTTTCGCTCTAGAACGCATAATTTAAGGAATAGGGCAAGAAGTTTTCATATAAAATTCATTTTTAGGTTTGGGTGGATTTTTTCAAGTTTTTGGGGGGGTCACGAATTAAAAGTCATTTTCGCTCTCAGGACGCTTAGTTTAGGAGTTGGCAAATAGAAGTTTGTCATATAAAGATTTAATTTTTTTAGGTTTTGGGTGGATTTTTCAATTTTTTGGGGGTGGTCACGAATTAGAAGGTCCTTTTCGCTCTAGGACGCATATTTAAGGAGATATGGGCAAAAGAAGTTTTTCATAAAAAAATTTTTTTTTTTTTTTTTTTTTTCAATTTTTTAGGTTTTTGCGTGGATTTTCTCAATTTTTGGGGTGGTTACGCAATTAAAGTCATTTTCGCCCCTAAGGACGCTATTAGTTTAGGAGATATGGAACAAAGAAGTTTCATATAAAAATTTCAATTCTTTTAGGTTTTGGGTTGATTTTTAAATTTTTTGGGGGTGGTCAATGATTAAAGCCTTTTCGCTCTAGCACGCTTAAGTTTAGGAGATATGGCAAAAGAAGTTTTATCATATAATTAAATTTTTTATTTTGGGCTGGATTATTTCAATTTTTTGGGGGTGGTCACGAATTAAAAGTCCTTTTCGCTCTAGGACGCAATATTTTAAGGAGATATGGCAAAAGAAGTTTTTTATAAAAATTATCAATTTTTTTAGGTTTGGGTGGATTTTTCAATTATTTTGGGGTGGTCATGATTAAAGGTCCTTTTCGCTCTAGGCACGATAGTTTAGAGATAGCAAAAGAATTTTTCCATATAAATATTTAATTTTTTTAGGTGTGGGGGTTGTGGATTTTCAATTTTTTTGGGGGTGGTCACGAATTAAAGTCCTTCTCGCTCTACGACGGGCTTAGCTTAGGCAGAAATGGCAAAAGAAGTTTTCATATAAAAATTTCAATTTTTTAGTTTTGGGTGGATTTTTCAATTTTTTGGGGGGTGTGGTCACCGAATTTAAGTCCTTTCGCTCTAGTGACCGCGTATTGATAAATTTAAATTTTAGGTTTGGGTGGATTTTTCAAATTTATTTGGTGGCTACGAATTAAAGGTCCTTTTCGCTCTAGGGACCATATTTAAGGAATATGGCAAAGAAGTTTCTCATATAAAATTCAATTTTTTTACTAGGTTTCTGGGTGATTTTTCCAATTTTTTGGGGTGGTCACGAATTAAAGTCCTTTTCGCTCTAGGACGCATATTTAAGGAGATATGGCAAACAGAAGTTTTTCATATAAAAATTTCAATTTTTTTAGGTTTTGGGTGGATTTTTCAATTTTTTGGGGTGGTCACGAATTAAAGTCCTTTTCGCTCTAGGACGCTTAGTGTTTCAGGAGATATGGGCAAGAAGGTTTCCAATAAAAATTGTCATTTTTTTAGTTTGGGTCGGATCTTCTGTACATGATTATTCTAATGGCGGGGCAAGTATATTGCCACTAAAAATTAATGATTCCATGGGCTTTGTTTTATTACATTCTGTGGCTTTCGGTACCTAAGGGGAACTTTGTGCTTAATTTACCGCATTTTATTGTTGATATATCCAAGATGTCGCAAAAGAAACAAGTCAGAGCTTTTAAGGTAATCAAGCAGTTTTGAATAAAAAAAAAAATGTAAGAAAATCCTGAAATAAGGAATTTGGTTTTCAAAACTAGGTTAATACTTTTGACCAAAGTTCCGACTGTAGACCTTTTGCCATTATTGCAGAAATATCTTTAGGTGAACAAAATTGTATTAAAATATTTGATCCTATAAAATTATGATACACAAAAAATAGGTATTCAACACCAAAGCAAATAAGAAAATAATTAAAACATTCAATTCATTTATCATAGCCTAGATTCCCAAAAAATCATAGTGTTTAAATATTTCAAATATTATCAAAACTGGGGAAAAACCGACATTTGAAAGCCCCTGAAATGTTGAAATGAAAAAAAGAAGAATTTTTTCAAACAACGGGAAATCCACCCTGTCACAATTTTTCAATGAAGAAAAAATAAACAATGATAAATTTATTTACACCTTCTAAAGGGAGGCCACCGTGGTGCCATAAATGGTTTTAGGCATGCCCGCCTTGCATAAACAAGGTCGTGTGGTTCGATTCCTTGCTTCGACCGAACACCAAAACGTTTCAGCGGTGAAATTATCCCACAATAGTTTATTGTCCAATACATA
>PGFW01022774.1:10109-21792 GCA_003123925.1 Haematobia irritans
AATACCCCACTACACTCCCCCACCCACCCTCTTGTGTAAAATATACAAAATACAATCATTTTACTGCAGTTACTTTGGTTCACACTCTTGCTCAAAATAAAAGTTCTCCGAGTGGATCTCAAACTGTGCTTCTCTACGCCAGCATTATAAAAGCCAAACACAACACACACACAAACAACGAACGAAACAACAGATACTCAAGTTAGAACAACAAGGACTACAAAAAAACAATTGAATAAAAAAAAATAATTGATTAAAAAACTCGATTAAAAAATTAATTCGGATTCGTCATATCAACGGAACATGTTCTTTCATTTCAAACCAAAATTAAGCACAAAAAATTTTAAATTGCCTACAGGTGGATTAGCTCTCTCAGTAATGGTGTTTACATTTCTGAGTGTTTCTCTAAACGGTTCACACACACACACCCCCAAGAGAGAGGATGACATTATATATACGAGTTCAGTGAGCTACATTGATAATAAGAGGCAAAAGATGATTATTACTCGCAACATGAATATCACATCAATGAATGCTGCTGATTATATAAGTATGTACAGCGTGGGATAAGAAATAGAAGAAAATATATAAGTAGTGGGGTTTTTATTTTGTATCAACAAACTTATTTTCTTAAAGATATTATATTTAGAATATAAGTTATTTCTGACAGGTGATACTAATGATGTTTATTTCTTGTTTACTGTAATCCCATGATTGTATAAAACTTCAAACACAAAAACCAAAGCAAGTTAATTGGAAAAGGTGAAATAATTGTTGCTATGTTTACTTTTATTTGAATCACTACCGAAAGTGGATAGTCTTTTCTGATATCAAGTAACCATAGCCCACTGTGAACGAACGAATTATTTCATTGAGTTTAGGTGTCATGCTAATGCAGATTTGGGTTTTTGGCAATGAAATTTTATCATATAAGCTTTGCCACCATATATGTTATTGCATTGGATAATGAGTAAAAAGATGAATAATTGAATGATTATCATGAAACCCTCGAATATGACTTTACACACCAATACACACTAGACAAACACGACGGATTTGTACGACAAACGCAGACGTGTTCTCTAACCTCATAGTGTGCAGATTCAAATCCATATAGCAGTATTTGTGGGATAGACGGGATGGATGGGGATGTGATGGGATGTTTGGTTAGAGAGCCACAGTGTGCTCACAAAACAAACACAGTCCAGATAAATGTGTGCAGTATCAATGGGCCACTCAGGTCAACCGCCAGTCAGATGAGCACGCAGCTCGTTTATCAAGAGACTGTTCCTTACAGTCACAAAAAAGGCCGAGGTAATTGGAGGGTTAGGAGAGCGACGGCCCCGCTCCTGCATGCAATGGCGTAGCATAGATGGAATGATCAGTTAGGCTTCTCTGCCATCTCCCACAGTATTAGTTTAATGTTTTTATTAATTAGTTTTGGTTTTTCGCAGAATTAGTGATGATGCTTTGAATATAACCATATCGAGTTCAGTCGAAGTCAGTCAGTCAGTTAAGATGATCCGTTAAGCAACTAGTAACATTTATGGCATATTAATGTAGTGAATAATGATGATATACGATCAAAGAATAAATGAATAAATAATTGTAATTTCCTATTTTTCTTGTTTGGTTGTACTATTGTGTCTTTCTTTAAACGTGTGTTTTTTGTGTGAGAGTTTTTCATTTCTGTGTTGTAAGCCAAAGGTTTTTTTTGATCGATATGAAAGGTCTTGAATAAAGCTTATAGAATATTTTTTGCAAATTTTCTGCTACACAGAAAAAAATTTCCGTAGTTAAACGGTACTGCTAAACTTTAACATTATATTTTATTGGAAAAAAATATTTGCTTGTAAGTTAGATATTTTATTATTTTTATCGAATTTTCCACAGATTAATGAAATCTTGACTACTTTTTTAAGTATTGTCTCCAAACATTTCTGAAATCAAGCGTGAGTGATAAAAGTTCAATGACCGTAAGCATAAGTGCAATATGGAGCTAAAGCAAACAAGAATGATTTTCGCCTCCTACGCATTCACAAAAAGGTATAAGAATGAACTTTCTGCATGATTAAGTATGGTTATGCTTCTGGGGCAATGGAGTTTTTCTTCTTGTAACTTTTAATTAATTTTTTCTTTCTATGAGAAGATGTAATTTCGGTGACTGCAGTTAAAAAGTCACAATGAGGGTATTAAAAATTTCCTGGTTTTAAGAAACGTTCTTGTGGGAATCTCAAAAATGGTGGAGTATGTAGTTCAATTTCGTGCGTTGTAGTTCATTCTTACCTCATCAAAACAGTTTCACTATTTTCGGTATATAATGTATCACAATGAGATATTTCTGCTCAGCATCACTTTGAAGTGATGATATATTTTTGTGATTGTTGTAAAAGTAAGCTGAGTTTAGTTATTATACAACACAACAAAAATTTGTTTTCTGATCGATCACGAATTAATCAATCCAATTATTTTTTTTTAACAACATTGAAATATGCTCTTTTAATCACGAAAATGAATAGTATCAATCAGCAGTTTTTAATTGGACTTTGATTGATTAATAAAAATTTAATTGATTTCCTTAACAAATTTCATTAATTTTAATTATTTTTTTTTTGATTAATTAAAATTATATTGATTTTGTTGCAAAACTCAATTATTTTGTTTGAATTAAACTACGTAACAATTTTACTTGCGCAAATTAAAAAATTGATTATTATGAAATAAATTCTATTAAAAATTAAAAAAAAAATATACAAAAAAACCGTCCTTAAGTCTTCGAGTTTAAATTAAAAAGTGAATTAAAGGGTGATAGGGTCAAAATTTGGTCACTAATGAAACTTGACGTATTTCTATCAATTTTGCATTTTTAAAAAATCTGAACACCCTCTATATTTGAAGGTTAGTGTGTGTGTAGAACTTTGCTTCCTAATTTTGATTTTGGAATCACTCTTCAGTTGTCAAAATGCCCGTCCAAAGCAAGCAAGAGCAGCGTATCAAAATTTTGCTCGCAGGCATCGCGAAAATCCGAGCTACTCGCACGCAAAGGCTGGCAAAATCGCTAAAAGTTGCCCAATCACCGTTAAATGTAATTAACGTGTTTGGGGAACGGGTTTTGTCGACAGCCAGGAAGTCTGGATTCTCGGGGGGGAAATCGAAACGGGAAGCGCTGAGACGACAAAGAGAGTTGCCGGTAGTTTCAAGCGAAACCCTAACCTCTTCTCCGAGATGTCCCGCAATAAGCTGGGTGTATCGTCTAAACCGTGCATACGAGCCAAAAACGAGCGCGGAACTATCGACTTACAAGAAGGTAGTGACTCCACAAATCGCGATGATAAACAAAATACGACGGCAAAGCGCAGATCCGCGAGGCTGTACACGACAAATGCTGACGAAGTTTGACTGCGTGTAATGGACGACGAAACCTACCGTCAAAGCCGATACACAAGCAGCTTCCGGGACAGGAGTTTTATACGGCAAAAGAAGGGGAAAGTAGCAGATATTTTCAAGCACATAAAACTTGTCAAAGTTCGCAAAGAAATATCTTGGTTTGGCAAGGCCATCTGTACGCTTGTTGCTTGCAAAGAGCATTTTTCATCAGGCTTCCGGGACTAGCGTCAACCAAGAAATTTAGCGTGAAAGAGTGTTTTGAATTAAACGTCTGCTTGGCCTTTCCTGAAGAAACCGGTTGTTCCGTACTGTTTTGGCCGGATTTGCATCTTGCATTACGGTAAAAAGGCCATGTAGTGGTAGTCCGCCAGACAAACGTGCAGCGTGTTCCAAGACAAGAACCCTCGCAACACGCCAGAGCTCCGCCCCAATTAGAAATACGTGGCTATTGTCAAAGCCGCACCTAAAGAAGAGCTGGCTAAGGACGAGCAGCAGTTCAAAAGGCAAACTGGCTTTCTTACGGCGAAGAAGGTGGACAAGGTGGATTGTACAAAATCTGATGGCAGCGTGCAAGCGTGAGCCCGGCAACTTCGGATTTGGAAAAGCGAGCCTAACTGAAATATTTTTCCTGAATTTTTATACTAATTGAAACTTGAAAAGAAATTTTAATTTGATTTTTATAAATAAACGATTTCAACCGATTTCATGACGCGTTTCCTTGACTAAATTTTGACCATATCACCCGTTTTATCATCAACTAATTTTAATAAAAATTTAAAAAAATTTACAATCATTGACTTAATTAACTCAATGTTTTCTATGTTGATGTAAAAAGTCAATTGTATCAATTAATTTATTAATTTAAAAAAATTTTCAATTTTCAAATTTTTAATTGGAAATATTTTTGGTGATATTTTTTCTGTGTCCTATAAAAAATTAAATGTTTCTGAAAATTTTAATATACTTATTATTCGCATAAGCTTCTTCTATAGCATTGGGCTGAAGCGATGCCCACACTGACAAATTTTTTCAACGGCCCAGTCTGCGTCAAGTTGAGCAATTTGTAAAAAAGTGAGTGTGTATTTTAGAAACATGCGGCCAGGGTTGCGCCATTTTGATTCATCGGACCAAAATTGTGCGCAAAAAGATAGTTAATTATACCCTAAACCAGGATAGTGGTCAGGGTATAATTAGTTTGGATGCGGCCAAAAAATGTGCCTACCAGAAATTTGATTTTCGACGCCCATAAAATATAATACCGATCGACTCAAGAATCACCTCCTGAGTCGATCTAAGCGCTTGGAGTGTCCCCGTTACGGTCGTCTGTCCATGTATTTGTTGTTCACAGGATCCGGTAGCAGATTATTTTAACCGTATTTTGAATGAACTTTGGTACAGGGAGTTTTATTGGCAGCAAGGACCGGACCGCTATTGAATTATGAAGGAAATCGCAATCAAATTTAGAATATAGCTCCCCATGATATATGTTCGCCGATTTCGACAAATGGGGTCCCACGTTGCGCGTTTTTTCAAACGAATCGTCACCAAATTTGACAAAAGGTAATCTTTTTCATCGCCCTTCAAGTCGCAAATTTTCATCAAATCGGTTCAGATTTAGATATAGCTCTCATATATATGTATCGCACGATTATTCCCTCCAATTTGGCAACAAAAAACCTTTATTTATCAACACGATCCGTACTCAAAGTTGGCTAAATATAATCTTCTATAGCACTGAATATATGTGCAAAAAATCATCGAAATCGTTTCAGATTTTCGCTATAGCTCCCATATATACTACTGCCCGATTTTTTCTAAATTTGGCCAAAAACCACCTTATTTAATGCACCGAATCTTAAGCCCGAAATTTTGGGCTAAATGATAGTCTTCTATAGCAACTAACTATATGTGCAACAAAAATTCATCGAAATTCGGTTCAGATTTAGATATAGTCCATATATATGTTAGCCCGATTCCAAAATTTGCCACCTGAAACCTTATTTATTAACCGATCTTCTAAAAGTTTGCTGGATTCACGTCCTCTATAGTACTAAACTATATGTGGCAAAATTTCATCGAAATCGGTTCAGATGTAGACTATAGCTCACCATATATGGATACCCGCTTTTGAAAAATCGCCCTAATAAAACTTAATGTTTGACGCATACACGGGCCTCATTTCTTTAACTGATTCTACTCCAAACTTGCACAAGGTAACCTTTTGTGGTATTAATCAAACCCTGAAAAAATATTATGCAAATTGGTTCAGATTTAGATATAGCTTCCATATATATGCATCGCTCGGATTTCCCAAATTTGGCCATAGTGACTCGCTTATTTAGCTAACTAATGTTACTCAAATTTAAATTTTGATGTACTACGGCCGATCGTATGTATACGTACTTGTAAGCCTTTTACCAATAAGAAATATTTGCTCGATTTTTACAAATTTTGATTTGTATTACCACATTAATTTAACCGATTTTCTCTTTTTAATAATGGGCTCACTATTGAGTGGCAATACTACTCATTAGGCGGCAATATTCAAACACAGTTCCAGTGTTTGCTTAAGAAGTAGGGAAAATTCCCTAATATGTAGGGTTTTTTTCCTAATATTTAGCCGTTCTTGTAGGGACGGTTAGGGCACAGGACATTTCACTCAAAACAATTTGTATAATTTTTACATTTCGGTGGCTCTAGAGAGGAAATTTAAGAAGCGGCAAGGCTGAATCTTTTAACAATGTGTTGGTAAACTTTATTCCTGTAGAATATTTTGTAACATTTTATTTCTATAGAACATTTTGTCAAAATTGTATTTCTATAGAAATTTTTTTCAAAATATTATTTCTATAAAAAATTTTCTCAAAATTTTTATTTCTGTGGAATTTTTTTTTTTTCTCAAAAATGTTATTATCTATAGAATTTTATTGTCAAAATTTTATTTCTATAGAAAAATTTCTCACAAAAATTTGCTATTAAATAGAAATTTTTCCAAATTTTATTTTCTATAGAGATTTAAAACAAAAAGATTAATACTTTGGGTACAATTCTACCTAACTGTGCAACCTTGATGGGTGGTAATACAAATTTTAATATTCTACAGCTATAAACTTGCATATCCATGTTTTAAGATAATAAAAGTACTTAGAACCCATTTTTTGTTTTGTAAATTTTGTAAATTTTAATTTTAACGAAAAATTAGTAGGGAAAATTGTTTAGGACTTTTTTTTTGTCTTTGAGGGTAAAACGCGACAATTTTTCCCTGGCAACAGTGACTATGAGCCTTATAGTCAGATTGACACAAGCACCCATCAGACATGTACCCTTAATTTTTCTTAATATGCACTGCGGTTATCTCCCAGACCTATATGTACCCACAGATGCTTTAGATTACTAATTCTGTAAATGGTGGTTTAGGGTAATGATATAGTCGCCGCCGACTTTCTAACTTTACTTACTGTTTTTTTAAATTTGGGTCCGATGGTCGAAACCAATTGAATTTGGTTGATTTTGTCCCTTTTCAGTCAAATCATATTTTTTCAAACTTTTGTATAGAACTTAATTTTCTGTAGAAATAAAATTTTGACAAAAATTTCTATAGAAATAAACAAACAAAATTTCTTATAGTAATAAAACTTTTGCCAAAATTTTTTACAGAAATAAACGTAAAAAATTGTATTGATAGAAAAAAAAAAAAACCAAAAAAAAAATAAAAAAAACAAAATTATGCAAAAATAGAAAAAAATCAGGAAGAAAATTTTGTATAAATTGTAAAAGTTTGACAAATTTTCTATAGAAAAAAAACTAAATTTTTAATAAAATTTTGGCTAAATTTTGTATAGAAATGAAATTTTGACAGAATTTCCTAAAGAAAGTGACAATTTTTGCTAAAAATTCTCTTATCGTAATGAAATTTTTCGAAGCAGAATTTCCTAAAGAAATGAAATTTTTGATAAAATTCTCTATGGAAATGAAATTTTGACAAAATTTTCTTATAGAAATAAAATTTGGAAAAATTTTTCAGTAAAACTAAAAATTTTAACAAAGTTTTTCTCAGCAGAAAATAACCATTTTGACAAAATTTTCCCTATAGAAATAAAATGTTGACAAAATTTTCTATAGAAATAAATAAAAATATACATTTTGAATAGAAATAAAATTTTAAAAAAAAATCTATTGGAAGTAAAATTTTGGAAAATTTTAACGTTTTAAATCTATATTAATTTAAATTTGGATAAAATGGTCCGCTGGTACTATTTTGGAAAATGTTGCTCCAAATAAAAATTCATTGTGGCACGTCTGACAGTGGCAGCATACTTTTCAAAAGAAAAAAATATGTATACGACTGATTTTTTTTATGCGAATTTTGAAATGCCTTTTTAAAATTAGATCTAAACTAACTAAAACAATACTTTTTAATCTTCATTTCATTGAAATAAAGAATGAACTTTCTTATAGAAATTTGAAAATGACCTTTTAAAATTAGATCTAAACTAACTAACAATACTTTTATCTCATTTCATCTGAAAATCCATTTCATTGTAAAAATTTAACTGTACTTGAAATACAATCTGTCAGCTGACCAGGACGAACAGGATAGAAATCACCCCTGTATATATTCTATATATTCACATCTATAAAGATGAACTTTCTTATAGAAATTTGAAATGCCTTTTTAAAATTAGATCTAAACTAACTAAAACAATACTTTTTTATCATTTCATTGAAAATCATTTCATTGTTAACAATAAAATTAACCGTTACTGGAATAAATCTGTCAGCTATCAGACGAACGGTATAGAAATGCCACCCTGTATATATTCTATATATTTCACACTCTATAAAGTGAAATTCTATAAAATTTGAATGACCTTTTTAATAATTAGATCTAAACTAACTAAAAAATATCTTTTATCTTCATTTCATTGAAATCTTCAATTGTTAACAATAAAAAATATAACTGTACTGGATGAACTGTCAGCTATCAGACGAACGTAATAGAAATGGCCCACCCCCTTGTATATAGTTCATATATTTCACATCTATGAAAGTGTATATTTCAAACTATAAAGTTGTCCCCACATTTACTCCACCATTTTTGTTAAATCTACAAAATCATGGCCTTCTCGTGTGATTATATTCAAATTTCTGTTTCGTATTGTTTTAAAAATGTCAACACCAAGCTAATGATCGCCAATTGATCACTTTCTTGCTAATTGAAATTTAAATAAAAAATAAAAATACAATATAAAAAGGCTTGACATTATTTATGCAGTTGCAGTTTAATACTGATGTGATTACAATCGCCAACAACTTGGAACATCAACCGTACAACCATTGTCCCTTGTGCAAAAGCCTTGAAAACATCATTTTCATGACTTCCATGTGCTCATTCAAGAGTCCAAGTACGTTGCAAAGCTGTGGTTTATATTTTTTTCAAGGAGCTTCTTGTTGTGATGGTACGGGGATGAGATGCTCCAAAGATGACAGCGAAGTTACTCTGCCTGCCTTATATACAGAAACTTTCCATTTTCTGTGGTGTATTTATTCCAAACTACGACAAATACACTAGCATCTTCCCTCCTTTATTCACGGAGATTCATAGAATAAGTTTATATACGCTCTCTTTCTCGTGTCTCTCTTTACGTCACTGGTGTGCGAATTTCATTTTTTAATCACTTCTGGTTGAGTTTTGACACTAGATGGCCATAGCCTTCAATGCATTAGTTCAGATTAATTTGAATTTGTATAATGACCGGATACTGGTTCATGGGTTGCGTTTTCTTTCCTTGATGAAATTCGATGCAGTGTTACCTCAGGTTTTGTGATACCCATACCTAAAAGAAAAACAAAACACTTTCTCTCATTGTATTTCTAATTAGGGAATTTATGCTTAATTGGTAAATTTCCTTAACTCCAGTAGAATTAAAACTGCCACACGATGATGTAGTTATGATGTAGTACGATCGGGTAATGCATTTTACAAAAAATGTAAATTTAAAAAAATGTTAAAAATCAATAAAAAATATTTTTTTCTATTTAATTCGTTGATTTTGTTTAAATTCGTATAATTGATGATATCTTGTTTGCCGATTGTATGTGGATATGCTTATTCGGACCGTTATGTAATTTATTATCTTTGGTATAGCAACGAGGAGAAGAATTAAGAACAAGGGATGTACATATATAATGTAATTCTATGTCTTCTCTCTCTCTATGGTCAGAGGTATACAATCAAACAGATAGTATTGTTCACAATACACAGAAACATATGGATATGCCAAAAACAATTGATTCTTCAAAGACAACAAGACCTTTACAAGCGACAATCGAGTGTAAAACAAACTTGAGACCAAGTGGATGTACGTATGTGTGTGTAATGTTTACGGTTTGATTGGTAACTTAGGTATTGAATATCAAATTCTCCCTCCAAACCAATTTGTTGTAATACATGCCTATGTTATGGGCAAATTGGCTACCGGATAGCATACATTTAGCATCAGATAATACTGTGTTGCTGAAGCTTTAATTTATGTCTCTCAGTATTGTAATAATAGACCAACACGCTTGTATGCATTAATTGAGAAAAATAAGTTTTCCTTCACTCTTCCTTCTTTAATTGGTTAAAATTAAAATTTTTGATCGTGATTATTACAAAAACATTAATTGTTAATATTCATTAAAAAGCGTTAATTCATTTTCAATTACTTTCTTAAGTGACTTTAATTAGGAAATCCGGATGTTTCAAGTAAATTTTGAATTAAAAAATTAAAAAATGCCATAATTTGGTGAACTGTCGACTTAACGTAAGGCCCACACTAGCAAACATGTTGACAGAAAGCAAAAAGAATTCGTCGTCAAAGTCAAACAGCCATACTTTAGCTCATGTTTGGTGCATAACGAATAAGTTTATTTTTAAAAAACTGTATTTCCTCGATATTCGGCAAAGTGATCCTGTAAAAAAGTTTGACACTTTTTTTGCTCACACATAGTTGCCAGGTACCATACACCTTGCCTACCCTTACCAAATTTGATTAAAAAGTTAATTGCCATCACTGTAATTTTTGAATTTAAAAATTTTAAAATGTCCACTTGACTATCTAACATGACGAATCTAGTTTGGATGAAAAAGTTAATGTATCAATTAATTTTTTAAATTAAAAAGTCTTTAAGTATTCAATCGAACTATTTAAATTCCCGTTACTTACATTAATAAGGACCTTTTAACTCTTGTTGTACAGGATAACTTTAAATAAATAAAAAAATAAAATAAATAAAAGCGCCCTGTTTAAAGCCTGTTCTTCAAACATTTTAATGAATAGTATATTTAAGATGATTACTTTCTTCTAAGCTCCATGTTCCCACATATACACAGAAAAAAATATCACGAAAATTTTTCCAATTAAAAGTTTAATTGAGTTCTAAAAAATATTCAATTAAAAATTTAATTGATTCAATTAAATTTTTTAAAAGAAACAAAAATTCAATCAAAAAAAAATTAGTTGTATCAATTAATTTTTTAATTGGGCCAATGGTGATTGGTATAATCATTTCTGTGATTGAAGACATTTCAATTAAAAATCAATTGGATCAATTAATTTTGTGATTGAAGACAAAAAATATTAGTTTTGTGTGTACATTTAATAAACTCATTAACCAGTTACTGCATCATATAAGAAATCTTCAAAAATGCCAAAACTATCCCTATTTGGGCATCCGCTATTTTTAGTTGTATATATTTAAATTAATATATAGCTAACTTTTTTGTCTACATTTTAGTCACATGTCCATTAATTTTATTAAAAGACCACTTAAGTTTATTTCCAAAAATACAATTTTGAATGGCATTAGCAAAAATATGCGGCTCTCTTATCATTTTAAAAACTTCCAATACCCCACTACACTCCCCCACCCACCCTCTTGTGTAAAATATACAAAATACAATCATTGTTACTGCAGTTACTTTGGTTCACACTCTTGCTCAAAATAAAAGTTCTCCGAGTGGATCTCAAACTGTGCTTCTCTAGCCAGCATTATAAAAGCCAAACACAACACACACACAAACAAACGAAGAAACAACAGATACTCAACTTAGAACAACAAGGACTAATAATAAACAATTGAATAAGAAAAAAATAATTGATTAAAAACTGATTAAAAATTAATTCTGATTCCGTCATATCAGACGAACATTCTTTTCATTCGAAAACCAAAATTAAGCACAAAAAATTTTAAATTGCGCCTACAGGTGTTAGCGCGCGAGTAAATGGTGTTTGACATTTCTGATGTTCTCTAA
>PGFW01022775.1:4153-22926 GCA_003123925.1 Haematobia irritans
TATGTAAAATTTAAATTATGTATCCAAATTATGGCTTATCCTTTGCTCTCGCTATCTTATTTTTTTTTTTTTTTTTACCTGGGCTTTTCTGAATATACCCTCGTTAATACTGACACCATAGTTGTAGACTAGTGGAGAAGCACTCACTTCATATAGCAGTTTTTTATGCTCCTTATTTTACTTAAAACGCATGTCGTTAGTTGTAAGCTGGCTGTTACTTCACAAAAGTGGTTTCACTTTCCGTATGGGAGCGATATGTGCTGTGGCTGCATTTTCGTAGTTGTTGTTCTTATTTGTTGATCCTTTAAATTGTTCGACTTTTTGCATGGCTGTGCGCTGATGCGTTGCATGCGTTAGTATGTCAACTGTATGCAGCACTTATATATGCGCAAAAATATGTTTTAACCACAACACTCTCTTACAGCCCTGCTACCAAATATTCGACTTGAAAGGTCCATGATGATATTCTGAAATTGTTTATGCTGATATAGCTATACCCCCAAACGTCCCTTCCCCAAACCAATGGGGTTAAACTTTTGTGTGAATTGGTTTGCCAAAAAAAAAAAAACTAAACAAACGACAGATTTCCAAGTTTCCATAGCAAGTATTTTGCCCGTAACCAAGAAAATAAAAAAAACATAAATAAATAATAACCAACAACAGAATAATCTTTCCTTAAGGATTTGAGAAACTTTTTGTAGTCAACAATATCTTTAGCTCTCTTGGGTGTTGTTGGTATATTTTGTTCAGGTTGCGTGTGAAAACCATTTTAATATGGTGTTGTTTAATGTTAAGCGGAGAGAACGCCAAGACAAAAGTTACAAAAAACCACCAAGTAAACATCGAGAAAAAAACAATATATAAACATTTTTTCCTTGCAGATCAACCAAGAACAGACATATATAGACATTGTTGAAAAAAGTGGTTTTTAATGTATTATTTTCGGTAGAATTTGTTGTCTAGAAATACTTTTGTCTTTCAGCTATAATTGTTGACGAAGGGGGGAGGAAGGATAGCATTGATGCTTTTGATGTTGGTTGTGATCAATGTCTCAAGACTATGGCACATTTGTTTGTTTGTTTTTGGTTTGGTCTGACTGATTTCAGGTAAATTTAAATATAGAAGTATTTTAAATTTTAGCTAGTCGAAAATTCTCTAAAGTGTTGATGACAAAAATCTTTAATCGCAGGAATTTTATTTCGAGCGTTCTGAGTTGTCCCGATTTGTATTCTCGGTTGCATTTCTTGGTTATTATTGAATTGTTTCCTGGACAGCGTTATTCCACAAAAAGGGACCGCGATAGGAAATTCCGCTGAACGCCAGTGTCTCGTGACGCGTTTGTTCTTAGCGTTTTTATTTTATTTAAAAAGGATTCCAGCATGTGACCAAAGGGTATGTGCGTATTGCTGTATAAAACAATTTGTCAACAAAGATTATCCAAGCTGAACCATTGAGCATATTGCCAGAATTACATTATTACCAACATGTTCAGCCTTGTTAGCATTCGAGCACAATGAGTATACGTATTCTCGCTCGTGCACATTCGTTGCGTCCAACAAGTACAATAGCTGTCTATGGAGTCATTCCAGTTAATGCACACCAGAACAAAAATGGATTTCTCAGCAGTTTAGCCAGAGTACAACAATACCCCATGCTTCTATAGAGTGATTGCCGGGGTAGGCAGCTCCTTTCACGTAAGTGTTCATTATGCTCGGTGCCTTTAACGTCGTGACAATGCTGCAGGCGTCTTGCCTTGTTGATATGAGCGGTCTACCATTCAACTCTCCTTTCGTGATGAATAGACAGGCTCTACAATTCGCGTGACACGACTACTCAAGTTTGATCCGTAATAAGCAGAGGATTTAATGGTCGCATGTGTCCATGGTCGTCGATACATAATAGAGACTAGAATAGTTTTCAAATGTGAGCATTATGTTCTGCGAGCGTTGGCCTCCCTTATTATACCATAAGGAGTGCGTGATTCTTTTTGAATGCTAGGATTTTCATGCATTAAGTGTATATTGACCCAGATCCGTGGGTGATTTCCATAACAATGGTAGCGTCAACCATAATATAAAGAAGACAGATTACCCAAGTTTTAAGCTGTATTATAAACAAAAATTCAGTTTTAGGTTTTTCTTTTTCATTTTTTGAAATTCTAGAGTCGATCTGATCTGCTATATCGTGCGAAGATAGTTTCAGTTGATGTAAAGTCCGCTTGGGGACAGAAATCGAATTAATTATCGTACAAATTTTTGGTTTTACTGTTATTGAATGACGATTTTTTTTGGATGTATTGTAACTAGCTGCAGATATAAAGGATTATAATAATGCATTTTGGTAATTTTTTTTAATATACATATGGAAAGTTTTCGAGAAAGACAAAGAAATTCAACTAAAAACCAAAGACATACAATAGAATTAAGTTGAATTTAGCATTTGTTTAACGATAGACATGCTTTTCTGTGTATTGAACCTAAAATATGTTACCTTGAAGTATGTTAAGGGATAAATAAAGTTGATTTAAATAAATTCTTGACGATTGGATTTTTTTACTACATTGTGAATAGTTGATAGACCATGAAATGCGTACCATAAGTGATATCCCAATATAAGCTTTCTTAGTACATCTCCTCAAAACTGCAAATCTAGATATTGTTTTCTCTGGTTTTCTGTTACAGTCTGCAGGTAAGGGTGGGAAAATAACTAATCGGATCCATGAGTTCTCCTTATATACCAAAAGATAAGATGCTGTTGGATACAGCTTAAAGAACTGATTGCAACCAAGTTTAGTGCAATATGGCGATTCGTGGATTTCGATTCTTTCAGTACAATTAACATATTTCTATATTAGTTTGCCGCAAAAATAAATTGCGTAATGCAGCTTACTCAAAGCAATATCAGGTTGACATATCTGAGGTTTCAGATGCAAAACATGGATGGCGCTATAATCTTTAATATAGACACAAACACAAGCTCGCGTAAAATAATTATTGGACACACTTTCTTCGAGGACACAAAAACTTCGTTCTTATGAATAGATTTTATACACAACAGTTCAAATAGCGACCAGATTGTTAAAAATTGCGGTATTGTGCACCCTATATTAGCCATCGCTCTAATTTAGATATCGAGCGATTGTAAACGCCCTTATATGACTATCTCCAATATGCTAGGCAGTCTTCTTCATCAGCAAGTCTAATATATTGTCATGAACATTAAGGTCACAGAGCCAAAATATTACCTGCGTTTGGTGAATGATATTGTCTCATTTCCGAAGATTAATTATCGGGCTGATTTCTGTCCATTTGCGTTCCTGACAAACTGAAGTGAGCAAAAATATAGGAATTCAATTATATCCGATTATCTGTCGCACTGAATGGACGCAGCCCGTATAGCTTTGGTCATAATATGACAACGCACTAGATTGGTTAATACTTCCTTACATATTTATTAGTATATACTGTCTATGGGACCCAATCTAACAGTTCTAACTATACTGAACCGTCTGATAATTCTTGCAAATTTTCATGTCGATTATTTATTTCAAAAAAAAGTTATAAGTCTTAATCAAATATTGGTCTTACCTTAGCATATTTGTCGTAAGCATTTTATCTAAATCTGAACCGATCTTTCTAATTATTCTGCAATCCGGCAATCTATTATCTGACCTATAATAAACAAATAATATCTTGACAATTTCCACATTCGATAGATAAAATCTAAATCAATCAGACGCTATTTAGACTTTTGATTAACAAAAAATGTATTCACAGCATGAATCGGACAGGTAATGATCAGTCCAAGCACATGGTTATGGCAGTTTGTGGAATCATTCTAGTATGATCTGCAGCTATGCCCAAACCCTGAGTACATATGTGTCCAAAAAAGATCTGGCGCTTGTTCTCTTCAAACATAATATACTCGTCTCTCCTTTCTGCACGGTAGTTATGACCATATGACCAAATATTGCCAAGTTTTTTTTATCAGTACTCGTGTAGTATAATACCTGTATGCCATCCAGTGTAGGTAAGCGTCAAACTCGGAGGTTATATGAAGGTTGTTAATAAATAATCAAAAAATATCTCCATATGACGTCCTAAACTAAGCATTTCCTCTCTACCATCACTCTCTGCGAAAAGATTAGATTTTATGTACAGGATCAGACACACTAACGAATATTTCCTGTTGATGCATGACTACCTCAAATACATACAAAATGTCAAGTGTAGAGAATACGATTTTTTCTCAATATTTATAAAATTTTTAAATTATATATTATATTGACCTTCGCCTGACGGAGAATCGGACCGCGGGACCATGCACTTTGTAAGCCAACCATAACCACTGAGCTAATAGTATGAGTCCGAAAGCTTCGTGTTCTTATATAGTCATTTTGCAGATAAATGAAGTGATAAAGTGGAATAGTTGATTCACTATTGCAATATATAATCGCATAAATTTAATAATTTTAATTAGCTAGTCTTCGGCAGCTCCCAATCGAACTGTATATTTATACACACTTTGTATCTATAGGTATGTGTGAGGCGATAGATATCTACTTAGTCACTTCTCTATTGAGTTTGGACACCACATCGAAGTTTAGTCTGCGTTTAAACCCCATAAAGACATAAAGTAAATGAGCTTATCACTCCAACCTGTTTATACGAAATAATTGTTTATTGTTTCATATTGTCCTTCAACTACTTTTGTCCTTTTGCCTTTCTGTCTGTGTGAAATCGTAATTCGACAAATTTGGTATGCGACATTTCTGCATAAATATTTTAAAGTGCAAACAAATGTCTTTTTGTTTTTTTTTTAATATTTCTTATTGAAGTTTTTCAGCGGTCGAGTATCCCGTCTTAGTAATACTGATGAAATTTCTGAGTTTTTCAGAACTGACTATAAAATGGGGGTACCATTTCTAGTTCGACAGATATATCAGTGTAAACTTGTTAACACTTTGAGCCAGCTAACTTGTCACGAACTTTCATATTCTTTTACATAATATAGTATTTTGTCCACTTTCAATTGATGCTTTCGAACAACTGGCGGAAAAAAGGATGGATTAGTAAGGCATTCATGTAACCTCTTGTACACTTCTTAGAAAATTTTTAAAACACTGAAATGCCAAAATCATACGTGATCACATAAATACACCATGCGGGCACATAACTGGAACATAGGAGTCCTGTGCTTAGACTGTGAGAGGCACGAAGAGGCTAGCTCAATGTATAAATTACGAAAAAGATGTGGAGTTATTAGAGGAAATCTACCATCCGCGCATTAAGCGGTCCCATAAGAGTACCAATATCTTAACAAAAAAAAAAACACGAACCTCTGAAATACCGGAACAAAGAACACCCAATTAAATAAAACAACAAAAACAAATTTTTGAATCTGCATGTACGAGTACAGAGTCAGTGCAATGCGTTGCATAAACTTTGTCAGAATGCATTTTAAAAAAAAAAAAACACATAGATATATTCAAAAATTCACACTCACTTACAATGGCGGAGCAAACTAAAAGATTGCATTAAATATTGGGGCCTTTAAATAAAAACGGCAATAAAAAAAACCAAGGATGAAGATGAATATCAAGATTCACAAAAGCAGAAGAAATAATGGAGGTTTACAGTCGAAGAGAGGAGCGAATATTATAATTCTGTGATTCCCTCTCACTAATCGATTAAGAAGAGCACTGTCGAAGAGTACTCAAAAATGAGGCGAATATTTAAAGGAAAGCCAAATGGGGGAAGAGCAAATAAAGTGACACGAAGAAGAAAATAGCCGCCCATGACTAAAAACGAATGAAATGACACTGAAAGTTGCGAACCGAAATAAGTAGATTAAAATACAGCTTGATGACAATCTCTTATATATTCGGCCTAGTTTATTAAAGTCAAGGAGCGATTGCCGCCGTCGTGATAAAATAGAGCCTCATGTAGATGCTCTGAGAGCCTCATAGAGTAGCGAATAGGTCCAGTAGGCGCAGGGCGCGACACACAATCGCACGGCTTGCGAGTGTTCACTATTAATCACAGTCACATATAGGGACCCTAAGCCTGAAAACCTCCACGAACAACTAACCTTAAGAAAAAGTCTCAAATAGGCCAAAATTAGAAACAACACCGCGATAGACACTAAAAAAGGAACAAGTGTTAATATATATGTCGAGTTTGAGCGAGATAAATAATATATTCGGTAAATCATAAGGAGCGATTAAATAAGCCTATGTTAAAAGTATTGACTTTCATCTCTATAGCAAAAGTCAAACAGAAAATAGAAGATAACATAGCCAGACAATAATATAGGCACATGAAACGCTGAAGAAGAAGACTTGAAAAGAATTTCAATCTGATGACGCTCTCTAAAAAGAGTTCTCTTCCACAACACCACGAAGATAGACATAGTTGAGGTGCGACGTGCCATAAGCAAAAAATTCGTTCTGTTTTTTTTGTTGTAAAGGGAATAATGTGATTCAGGGTGCCACAGTTGGTAAGAATCACAAAAAAATGGAGGATTTTTTACCTATTTGGGGGAGATTGATAGAATTCTTAGTATGGTTTGTGATAGATATATTCCTTTTGGTACAAATCATGTTGTAGGGCAATGAAGCAAAATAGTTATATTTTCTGGCTGGTTTGCACAACTAAGTTGTTCATGGATACGACAAAAAGGTTTTTCTATCTGAACAAATCCAAAAGATTTATTAACTTAATATCATCTCCGTTAACACTCTATAATGAAATGTATATAAATGATGTCAGCGGAGTTTTCTAATGCAAAAGCAAGATATTTTAGCATCGAGACAAATTGATTCCAAATAGAAATAAGCATATTATAGTAGAGATATCTTAGACCAAAAACAATCGTCTTAATACAGAATAAAAAAAAAAAGTGTCACTATACATTAAGAGAGTATATATAATGAACCACTTCTCTGATTCAAGAGAACATTTTTACTAAAAGAGGTTAAGATATTCTATATTTTCCGTTTACACTAATTGCGCGTGTTGTTATGTTCCCAACAATTTCTATATAGAGTAAATGAACACATTTTGATATAGCTAACTAATTTTTATTAGAAATAAACCTTGGTACTATTAGAAAAGTAATAAGATAAAAAATTTAAAAAATTAAAAAGACTCATTCAAGATAGATTAGAAATAAAAACTAAATCTCGATTATATATTTTATGTATAACACTTCTATTATATTATCAGATGGCCGCGAGAGAATGTTGGTTCATAATTAAAAGTGTGTTCTTGTCAAAGTCTGCGAACGAGAAAGAGGAGAGTTGTTTGCTATATAATTCTCTTATTATAGAAATAAACTCTAGAGTACAAAAAGATATCATTAATTTCGTTTATATATATAAGATTAAACAAAAATACAAAATAAACATCATAGAAGTCCAGCACATAAAAATATTGAAAAAAAATTTCCATAGAAAATAAAATATGGCAAATCCTCAAATTTTCATACAGAAATAAAGATTGATAAACTTATTATAATCCTAGATAATGAGTGAAAATGAAAAAATCCGATTAGAGAGCGAGTATCGAATTTCCACACCCCTAAACAACGGTACCATCCCACCAAAACAATTATTGAAATTCATTCGTAATCGTATAAAGAAAAATTTTTATGACAAATTATTTTCTATTATGATAATATAAATAAATAAAATTTATTGACATAGACCTTAGTTTATACTAACTAATCTTAATGAGAGGAAGAGACATATATTGTATCAAAATAACGTGATTGTTGACAGATTTTATAATAGAAATTATTATATCAGAAGTAATATAATTAAAAACATGGACTTCGTGATACCTACGAAACGATCATAATGAGTTTTTTTTGTATAATTAATTTTTTCTAAATGGAGAGTATAGTTATAATAATTCGAACTAAAATCTATACTCCATAAATGCTTAATTTAAATAAAAAAAATTATACTAACTAAGAGATGTATGTTCTCTTCCACATATGTATATAAAATTAAAAAGATCTATATGGCAGAAATATTAATTAATGGCCCTACCACACATATCTTCCATATATTTGAAATAAATTCATCGGAAACGACCATATGTAATAAGGATCAACAGATCGAGCTCGTTTCAAAAGTTTTCGGCACATGCGAATCCTAATATTATACCTCACTGCACCAACTTTGTAGATCTAAATTTTCGCATACCATAATCCACTAACACGAATCCAAGTCTAGAGTGTGTTGTAGGGTGCTAATAGTTATCAGTAGAAGGTTTGTCCTCAAACTATCTAAACCAGTACTTATATAACATATCTACCCAATCGTATTCTGGGTATGCAATGACACATTATCAATAAACTTGAAGCAAAAATCTGAATAAGAACTCAAATATCTTAACGTTCCGTGATCAACACTAATGCACTAAGGGTGAACACAATGTTAGTAAAAAAAACAAGTAAGTAAAGTCTAAGAGTCGGGCGAGGCGGCACTATATATACCCTTCAACCCTCTATGTAGGACAAAATTTGTGTATAATATGATGGCTATATTAAAGGAGAGCAATTTTTTTAACTGTCTACAACAATCATCTAGAATTAAATTTAAATCGCTAACGCTTATCCAGTTAATTGGAGGAAACTTCCCATTGAAATGGTCTAAAATGTGTAACAGTCTAACCATATTTCCCAACTCGTACGTATATATGGGAGCTATATATTAATCTGAACCGATTTTGACTAAATTGACAATGCATAGTTAAAATAAATAATTCTACTATCTCTGGCAAAATTTCACGATAAATGGGAGTTATAACTTTGCCCCCGTGGGTCATATGAGAAGTAAAGTCTGGACGGAAAGATGATATATGGGAGCCTTATCTTAAATCTGTGAAACCGATTTCGAACCAAATTTGGCACAATTTCCGGATACTACAACACGTACACACTTGTGCGAAAATTGAAGAAATCACGCAAACCCCTGGATTTTGAAGTCATCATAAGTTCAAAAATCCCGACGAGAAACGATATATATGGGAGCTATAATCTAAATCTGCAATCGATTTTGACCATCAATTTGCACATACAATATTATCGTTAAAAGTACCGGCTTGTGCAAAATTTGAAGTAAGTCAAGGGCAAACTCTGGCTTTTTGAGACCATATATAAGTCAAATCGGGCGAAAGATATATATGTGAGTCTATATCTAAATCTGAGCCGATTTTAAAGCAGAAATTGACAACACTTAACGATACTATTAATATGTACCCTTTTGTGCAAAATTTTGAAGCAAAGTCAACGGCAAAACTCTGGCTTTGTGCCAATATAAGTTCAAAGATCGAGACGAAAGATATAGTATTGGGGAGCTATATCTAAATTTGAACCGATTTTCATCAAATTTACCAACATTGCGTAGAATGTCCAAATTCTACCGCTCTGTGCAAAATTTCCCGGAGATCGGATAGTAAGAACTTTGGCCCTCGCTGTGGTCATATTGAGTCTTAAATCGGACGAAATATATATATATGGGACGAGCTATATTCTAAATCTGAACCGATTGGCTGATATTTTGCAACGATATTTCGAGATTCATAAATATTTGGATGTACGATAATTTCAGAAAAATCGGTTGATAAACCACGCTAACTATGGACCACATCGGGATAAGATATATAGGCAGCTATATTCTAAAATCTGAACCAATTTTTTCGCAAAAAAACCATAGGCGATTGTCTCTGTCCCAAGAAACGGCCTTATGCCAAATTTGAGGACGATCGGACTTAAATTGCGAAGGCATGTACTTTTGTGCACAAAAATTACATTATACAGACAGACGGCGGACAGACAGACAGACCAGACAGACGGACATCCCTAAATCGAACTCAAATTTAATTCCTATAGCCGATCGTATAACTAAAAAGATGGTCTATGACAAGTTAATTTCTTGGCGTTACATACAAATGCACAAACTTTAAATTATACCCCTGCTACGCACAGTAGTGGTGAGGGTATAAATATGGGAAACATCTTTAAAATCTGAAGCAAATTTTTAAGGAAAACTTCGCGCCAAAGTTATTATACGATTTGTATCGCTCGATATACTATGTAAATTAGAAAGTTTAGGGCAAAATTAGAGTCAATTTTTACAACTTTTCGACTAAGCAGTGTGGCGATTTTTTACAAGGAAACGTTGAATATTTTGACCGATTTTTGTCGAAATCAGAAAACATATATATGGGAGCTATATCTTAAAATCGGAACGATTTGCAAACCAAAATTTGCACGCATAAGCAACATGCTAATTCCTACTCCCTGTCATATTTCAACTAAATCGGAAGCAAAAAATTGTCCTCTGTGTCCATATGAGGGGTAAAGTGGGGAAAGCTATATAGTGGGAAGATATCCCTAAATCTGAACCGATTGCAACCAAATTGGACAACGCATAGCTACAATGCTAAATTCTACTCGCCTGTGCAAATAATTTCAACTAAATCGGAGCAAAAAAAATTTTGCGCTGTGGTCATATATTGTGTAAAATCGGGCGAAAGCTATAATATGGAGCTAATATATAAAATCTGACACGCGATTCAATAAAAATTTGGCACACTGACTATCACTACAAATTGTAACTCCTAGTGAAAAAATTTCAATCAAAATTGGGTAAAACTCTGGCTTCTGGACACGTAATATCACAATCGGCGATAGATATATATGGGAAGCTATATCTAAATCTGAACCGAATTTAATACAAAATTGCCAGCCACGCATAGCAACAACTGCTAAATTCTACTCTCTGTTGCAAATTCAATGTAAATCGGAGTAAAGATTGGCCACTGTGGGTAATGGAGTGTAAACTCGGACGAACGATTATATATGGGACTTATATCAAATCTGGACCGATTATTTCAATAAAATTTGGCACACTTCTGATTATAGCACTAATTGTACCCCTAGTGCAAAAATTCAATTGGGGTAAAACTCTGGCTTCTGGGGCCAATAAAGTCCATATCGGGCGACGAAATATATATATGGGACTATATCTAAATCTGAACCGATTCTTCCAAATCAATAGGGGATCTATTCTGAGCCAAAATACAGTCTTGTGCCAAATTTGAAGTCGATGGACCTAAATAACTGCGATGCTTAGACTTTGATTACAAAAACTGTGGTCACGGACCAGCACCGGACATGGCTATACCGACTCAGGAGCCCAACCCTGAGCATTTTTGCCAAAGACACATGTGTCTATCTCTCTCCTGCACTAACTATAATACCCTGTGGCGCAAGTGTAATTAAAAAGCGAGTCATAACAGTTATATACCGGCTGTAAGTCGGCCAGGCCCGAAGCTTATGTACCCTCCACATGGATTGCGCTGAAACTTCTTCTAAACACTGCATCACACAATCGAATCGTAACGCTTTGCCGATGCAAGGTATCTTAAAACCTTCTAACACCACTCTAAATTGTATGTAAGTCCATAGTGGTAATAATTATTAAATCGAAAAAGATCTGATCAAATTCAGTTTGACTAAAAATTTCTAATAGAAATAAAATTTTCACCAAAATTTTTCTATAGAAAATAAACAATTTGACAAAATTTCCTATAGAAAGGAATTTTTTCTAATAGAACGAAATTCTACAGAAATAAAAATTTGTCAACTAAATTTCTATAGAAAATAATTTTCAAAATTTTTCGAAATAGAAATAAGAATTTATGGTAGACTTATTTTTTGCTCGAGTGGCAACCATGATTATGAACCGATATGAGACAAGTTTTGTGTGATTTGGATGATCTGGGCCCATATATAAAAAGACTATAGACCGATATGGACAGATTTTGGATAAAATGGTTGTTAGCAGCCATATACAACCACCAATGTCCACAAATTACAACCGGATTGGATGGCAATTTCTTCTCCTTGGAGATTTCGCAGCCAAAATCTGGGGACGGTTTATATGGGGCTATAATATAAATTATGCGACCGATGTGGACCAATTTTTTCACGGTTGTTAGAGACAATATAAACCAACACCATGTACCAAATTTCAGAGCCGATCGGAATGAAATTTTGCTTCTCTTTGAGGCTCCGCAAAGGCCAAAATCTGGGGATAGGGTTTATATGGGGCTATATATAAATGGATCGACTGGAACAATTTTGCAATGATTTTTAGAGACCATATACCAACACCATGTACGCAAATTTCGCCAGATCGGATCAAACACGTGCTTCTGTTACATCTCTCAACGCCAAAATCTGAGGGTCCGCTTTATAACGTAAATAGTCGACCGATATGGCCCAGTTTTCATACCTTTCCAAATACCACCACCCGAACCTAACATCAATAACACCTTACTTGTGCAAAGTTCAAGTCGATAGCTGTTTCGTTCGAGAGTTAAGCGTGATTTCAACAGACCACGGACGGAAAGATGGACGGACATGCTTACAGTCTACTCAGAATTTCACGACACGACCCCAAATAATATATGAATCTAAGGGGGGGGGGGGGAGTGGGGTCTGAAGAAGCAATATTTAACTGTTTAACAATATGGAATACAAAGTTATTATACCCCCATAATATGGTGTAGGGTATGAAAAATTTTAATTATAATAACTTCCCTGTGTCATAGTTAAAATAAGAAACACTTTTGGAAGTGCTTTTAAAGCTGTGCCTTTAGGACAACTTTCTAAATTTTGTATTTTTTTGTTTTTAAATTGAGAAGAGCGAAGAGACGTCCAACACTGTGGAACAGGTTATTATAAGGCCAGTGCAACGTTTAGGAGACAAGACCAGACACAGGTTGTCTTTGGCAATATGCTTAGGATCGAAGCCCTGAGTCGATATAGCCATGTTCTTTCTTTGTTCTCCGTCTTTGTCTGCGATACTTTACATTTTGTAATCATAGTCCAATGACTGCATAATTTGTTTTCACAAAATTACTGTGTCTGGATCAAGAATAAATCATTCATTTTGGAAGAAATCTTGTTTCAGATTTAGAAAGCATTCCATATGATTATAGTATATATACATATATAACTTACGTCTGACATGCACCTATATGAGCCCCCAAAGCCATAGTTTACGCTTGATCACCCACAACTTTATTTGAAAGTGACGTCCTAAAAATACCTTAAAATATTTATAAATTTAAGTCTCAAACAAACTAAAACGGTAATCGATTTATTTAAAAGGCTATTTTAAAATTCACCAATATTTGACCCCAATCCTTATGTTCGTGGGCCAGTACAAGAAAACGAAAAAAATTTGTAAGCACATGGTTACTGGATTCAATGTTAAGTTTAAGGCCGAACACCTAAATGTTTTATGGCTGTACTTTTTTAAATACATATATGTTTACATCCAAACAATAATAATACATTTTGCCTTTACTGTATAGTGGGTTTCCGTTCGCCTAGAGAATAAGACCCAGTACGATCAATAAACAGAAGCAAAGATTCCCAGTGTGGCAAATAGAGGTGATGGCGGGTGGCTAAGTGGCAAATAGAAATACTGATCAATCAATGGTAAGCCATTCGACATTCCTTAAAACGTCCATCCATCTTGGCATGAGACACCATCGCCACCTCATTGCAAACAAACAAAACGAAAACTTCCAACAAAATGACAAAACATACGAATACAAATGTTTCTTTAAAATGATATGACAAGAGTTAATGAATTGAAGTGTTGGTGGTCGGTGGGGGTAACATACCGCCATTACCACGTGGCCATAATCGTCAAAATATTTTGTTAATAGAATTACTTCTAAGATTTCAATGATTCGTAAATGACGAAACTTTATAAAGTCAAAGATTTAATTTTTTTAATCAAAACAAAAAAAACTCAATAACACGATTAAGAAATCTTGTTTCCAGTAATTCAATGACCTGAACATCTCGCAATGATGATGCGATTGTTGTGATGTGTCGACTTCCTCGTCTCATAACTCGTTTCAATCGACGATGAGATAGATGACACGACGAGCACATGTCCATTGGAATCGCTCCGAGTGGTTCCGAATTGCATGCACCAAACATCGATAGAAAATAATACTCGAAACAAACTCAATTGGAAGAACAAGTGTTTAACAGCTCATTTTTGATTCCAGTCAAGACATTGAGGATATGTACAATTCACTCACCACAGCCAAAGAAGCAACAAAAAATAGAAAAATCTTAGCCATCGATAGTTGATGAAGTAGTAAATTAAAATGTACCCTATTAAAATGGGAGATTAAATCGGCAGAAGCTCTAATACCGAGTGATTTCAGAAATTTGATTCTTCCAATATATATATAGTTATAGAAAAAAGATTTGAGTCATTTTTTAATAGAAATAAAATTTGACAAAATTTCTCTATAGAAATAAAAATTTTTGAACAAAATTCACTATAGAAAAAAATGATTGACCAAATTTTCTAACAGAAAAAAAATTTGTGGCAAAATATTCTATAGAATAACAATTTTGACCAAAATTTTCTACAGAATGAAAATTTTGGGAAAAATTTTCGTTTAGAATAAAATTTTTCTCTGAATAGAAAATAAAATGTTGAAACGATTTTCTATAGAAATAAAATTTTTGACAAAAAATCCTTAAGAAATAAAATTTTGACAAAAATTTTCCATGGAAAATACTTGTTTGGTAGACTCTGTTAGATTTTTTATACCCTCCACATAGGATGGGGGGATATATTAACTTTAGTCATTCCGTTTGTAACACATCTGAAATATTGCTCGTCAGACCACAATAAAATTATATATATTCTGGTCGTGGTGAAATTCTGCAATCGATCAAGCATGTCCGTCGTCCGTCGTCTGTTGTAAGTCATGCTAACTTCCGAACGAAACAAGCTACATCGACTTGGAAACTTGCAAGCCAAGTAGTTGTATTAATTAGGTCGGATGGTAATTGGCAAAATGGTCACATAATCGGTCTCTTTACGTATAGAGCCCCCATATAAACCGGACCCTCAGATGTTGGCTTGCGGACCTCCTAAGATGAAGCATATTTTCATGCCGATCCGGCTGAAAATTTGGTACATGGTGTTGGGTACAATGTCCTCTAACACCATGAAATAATTGGTCCGACCATCGGTTCATAATTAAATATAGCCCCATAATAAACCGATCCCTGCCCAGATTTGGCTTACCATGAGCCCCTAAGAGAAACAAATTTCATACCGATACATGAAATTTGTAGCATGGATGTTGGTATAATGGTCTATAACAACCATAAGCGCGGAAAATTGGTCATGCATTCGGTTCATAATTATATAGTAGCCCCCAATACGTAAACCGATCCCGCAGACTTGGCTTGCGGAGCTCAAAGGAGAAGCAAGATTTTACATCCGATATCCGGCTGTAAATTGGGTAATATGGTCTCTAAACGGCGCGGCCGGATACGCGTGATGCTGGGTCCGCGAAAAACTTGGTCCACATCGGTCCGATAATTAATATATAGCCCCATATAAATCCGATCCCAGAATTTGGTTTGCGGAGGCAGTCAAGAAGAAGCAAACTTTCAGCCGATCCGGCTCGAAATTTGGTACATCGGTTTGGAAATGGTAATCTAAACAAACCATTCAACGAATTGGTCACGACGGTTCATAATTATATATAGGCCCCCCATATAAACCGTTCTCGCGCAGATTTGACCCCTCGCCTTATTTTGGGGAGAAAAATTCATTCCGATCCGGTTCAATTGTGAACGTGGTGTAAAAAGGTTGAAATTACACACCAATGCGTATCAATCCGTACGTTGATGAAGGGTTGATTTTTCTGTTTGCGGCAGCCTATTTGAGCTTATTGATTTCAAAGAGAAATTTCAACGTCTCAATCATGGCGGACGCATTAGATACAACATATGAAACGCAATAGGTATGTAATTCTAACCTTTAGTACTATGATCTCTAAACATCCGTGCAAAATTGGCCGACATCGGTTCATATTAATATATAGCCCACCATATAAACCGATCCCAGAATTGCTTGCGGATCCCGTCAAAGAGAACAAATTTCCCAATCCGAGCGCGGCTGAAAATTTGTACTGGTGTTGTAATATGGTCTTTCCAGCCAACCATGCAAAAATGTGCCACATCAGTCCATAATATATATACCCCATATAAATCCCCCCCCGCGATCCAAGCAATTTTGGCTTGCGGAAGCTCAAAGAAGAAGCAAATTTCATACCGATCCCGGCTGAAATTTGGTAGGCATGGTTTTGGTACTAATGGTATCTAACAACCTGCAAGAAAGTGGTCCACATTGGTTCATAATTATGATTATAAATATATGCCCCCATACTAACGATTCCCACGATTTGGCTTGCAGAGAAACCTCTAAGAGAAGTAAATTTCAATCCGATCAGCTTGAAATTTGGAAAATGGTCGCTGGGGCAAAGATCTGGAGTCCTGGGGGCCAATCTGGAGAATACGCATTGGGTGTGGGAACAATTCGAAGCCAAATTCATGAAATTTTTGCCGTTCTGTTCTCAAAATGAGCGGCGGACGGTGCGTTTCTTGCTAAACAACACTCGTTTTTTTTCTTCGTTTCGGTTACTTTTGCCGCGATTGTCGACACTCAATACGCTCCAATAACGCCAATATAAATAATCACTGGGTTGATGGTTTTTCCCTTCTCAAGAGTAATCGATAAAAAATTAAATTTCCATGCGCATCCCAATAAAACATGAGGTAATGCCCCGGCAATTACTTTGCCGAGAGGACCGTTTTGAGTCTTTCCAGCGCCTTCGGTAGACGGTTCACCGTCGTTTCCACCTCAGCCGAACTGTCGATTGACTCCAGGAGTGTAAGTGATGGAGCCATGTTTCATACCATGTTCCCGACATATCGACGAAAAAATCTCGGGTGTATTCACGATTAACAGCTGCAAACAGCGCGCTCAAGAATTATCAACACCTTGTTGTTTTTGGTCGAAATGGAGCTCGAGAGAGCACCCATCTATTGCCACAGACTACTTCCGCATATCCCAATATGATTAGCTATGGTATGACCAACACGTTCCTTTGATATCTTTGAAAGGCCCTGCTATCGCGAAACTTCAATACGGTTATTCAACAATCATTTTGTGGATTTTTTTGAATGTTTTCCGTCGGTAACCAACCTCTTGTCGGGCGTCCCACTGAGCGTTCACCATCCTCCGTGCTAATTCACACACGACGGACTCGCAGTCCGGACGACGCGTGGAGATGGCCCACACGCTTGAATTTAATTCAAGTTATTGTTTCAAACTTATTATCCCTGGGACCAGAGTCCGGAAAATCTCATTTATCAATTCAATTTTAGCACGTCCACCGTATTTTCCACCTTCAGAAAACAGTAGTTTTATCCAAAAAGAAATTCCTTTTTTCCATTTTTCACGAATTAACAAAAAGTTGCTTCACAAACAGACGCTCTATTCACAAACTATATTGACTTAACAGACGTCAAATTTTGACATTTTGATCATTTGAAAGGTTGGTACTGAGTATGAAAATAATATGCATTTAATACCTACGACGCCATCATGTGTCAGAGGCCGGGGACGTTAGTCAGCCAACCCTGTTATGCCGCTAACAAACCATACCAAAATTGGTCCATATCGGTCTATAGTTAATATATAGCGCCTGGGGGGAGTTGGGAGCCGGATAGGGCGATCCAATCACACAAAAATTGGTCCATATAGTTCAGTACGAGTCATTGGTTGCACTCGACGCCAAAAAAATAGAGCATGAACCCAAAAATTTTATTTCGAGTAGAAAATGTATGTGTAAAATTTTAATTTCTATAGGAAAATTGTGTTTAAACATTGTGATTTCTATAGAAAAATGGTGGTTAAAATTTTAGTTTCTATAGAAAATTTTTGTCAACATTTTTTTTCTATAGAAAATGTTTCAACATTTTATTTCTATGGAAAATTCTTGCTCAAATATTTCATTTTCTATAGAACATTTCCTGTAAAAATTTTTATTTCAATAGAAAATTTTGTTTCATTTAATATATACTACGTAAAATGACTTACTTACAGATTTAGAAGACGGAGTGTTGGAGGTTTTAGATACCTTGCCCAACGAATAAACGTTACAGCAACGATAAAGTAATTCCGATTGCTGGATGCGAGTGTTCAAATGAAGCTTTCTAGCGCAATCCATGGTGGCCGTAAATATACGCTTCGATTGTTTTTTTTTTAATAATCTTACGAAAAAGTAAATCTGGGAGAATTGTATATTCAAATTTCAAGCCGTGAGCTCTCTATAAAGCGAGACCTCAAAGGAAGGATCAAGATGATTGGTCTATGTGAGAGGCCATACTAAATGGACTAAATCAAACGATAGCACGACCGTTTTGTGAGAACCAGTATATGGATAATAAGTTCAGGCAAGAATACTGATAAAAACGTAACGGTTTCTAGAAACGCCAAGGAGAGTTAAAATCGGAGCCGACGCGGTGGTGCATATGGTTTAGCATGGGACCGCGGGCCTTGCATAACACAGTGGGGTCGATAGGTTGTCGAATTCCTGCTACGAACTCGAACACCACAAAAATTTTTCAGCCGGTGAATTAATCGCACCTTCGAGAGTAAATGGCGGTGACATTTCTCGAGGGTTTCCAAAAGCGTTCTCTGAAGTGCGTGGTTCACTGGAAATGGTGGAACGACGCCGGATTCGGCACTCGGCTATAAAAGAAGGAGGTCCATTGTCATTGAGCCTTACACAATGGGACGGGCACACTCAGGACTTAACGAGAGAAGTTCACCACTGTGGTAACCAAGATGGCAC
>PGFW01022781.1:14559-30955 GCA_003123925.1 Haematobia irritans
AAACGTTTGTTCCGAAATGATAGTATAAAACCTGGTCCCTCAAGAGAGACTTCGAAACGAGCCTTATTCCAAAGCCCCGCCAAACATGTACAGCAAAGAGCATCATTGCCTAAACCTCCAACTATGAAACCGGAATTAGCTACGCGCGTGGAAAAATCAAAGAGAGCTCTATTATTTACACCCGAGAAACAAGAAACAACTGACAGAGAACAAAAATGTCCAACCAGAACAAACGAAAGTAGTTATTTTGCCCCAAGTACAACTACTTTGGAATCGTTATTAAAACGCAAACGGAATCCTTGTGACGATGCCGAAGATGAGGATATTGCCGCACAAAATAGTAAGCTAATGAAAACTGGAAATTCTGGTCTAACACCTAGAGCTTTGAAAATTAAAAGCCAAAGTTTTTGCATTGGGGCTGGTTCCTCTTCAGCAAAACATTTGCCAACTGCTTCAACTTCGAGCAAAGCCGCAAATGGCAATAGTATTAATAGCCAACCACTAAGTCGGACGTCTTCGATTTCTTCGCTGGGAGGCTCTAAATTACACAAATCGTATTCGGAAACATCGGCAACATCGAACAGTTTAACCGAAAATCAAAAGAAAAAGTTACTGTGGGCCGTCTCTCAGGCCTTGCAGGAAAGAAAGATTACGGCAAAACATGAAAGCTTCAAGCAATATGCTTCCATATTGGCTCGAGTTGTGAGAAGGATATTTCAGGAATACTTTCAAAAAGGCAGTACAAGCAATAGTGAAACAATGTTAAGGTAAATCAATAATTCTACCACATTTGTTATATGTTGAAATTCTTATATAATTGTTTGACAGATTGGCCAAAAAGTATGTTTACAATGTCACAGGGGGAGCTTCCGCTGATGACATTTATCTGCAAGCAAAATCTCAAATAGATGAATCAAAACGACAATCCACCTCCCGTCTCTCTGGATACATTGGACCCGAAGAGTATCAGCAGCGAAAACAGCAACTATCACAACAGTCATCTCAATCTTTATCACAAACACTGCTTGGCCAAAGTTATGGAAGCCTCAAGGGCTCCGCCCTCAATATTTTCAATGGTGACAATTCATTCGATTCCTTTGGTTTGATGAGTCAGCACACATCGGGCTTTTGTAGCGGCGGCAATAACACGGCAGTTTCGCAAACAAGTTTCTTGGGAAAAATATCACAAGATATTGTTGTGGAAACATCCCAATCATCTAGCACACGAAGTGGCAAGAAGATTGATCCCAATGGTAGCATTCACAATAGCTCCTCGAAGAGTAATATTTATGCAGATGCTTTAAGAGAGAACATGGACTGTGATGTGCGTACTTCGGCTCAAAAAAACTTCACCGGCAAAGACCAACGCAATATGATATCGTATGCAAGTAACGCTGGCGGTTCAGCGGTGAAAGCCCATACACAATTGGTAACAGAGATTGTAACAAATAGCGCTAAGGCCCGTAGGCAAATAACATTTGATAGTTAATGTTAGCTGCCATGCTAAATTATTTTTAATTGTATTTTTTAAGGAAGTTTTTCTTTTAATCACAACCAAAAACAAAAAGTTGTTGGCGCATTCGAGTGAATATTTTATGTCAGACACCATTGTATGAGGATGTAACAACCATAGCAACCCATAATACTTTTGAAATCTAGTGCAAAGTTAAAATTATTAGTTGTAAAATCCTTCTGCATTCTGTGTTGACATTTCGCTCTCCCATAGTTTGTACTTTAGTTAATTATTAAGATCCTAGCAGTTGTATATCTATTTAAAAAACCACAACACAAAAATTATACAAACTGAGGCGATTGATAATGGTTCAATATTTTTTTGAGGTTTTAAACAAGTCTTTTTATTTTGTTTTCAAAAATTTTTTCTGTTTATAAAACGATCTCTCTGTAATTTAAAGGATTTTAAATTTCATTTCATTAGTTGAAATGATTTTCCAATTCATTTTCTGATCTAATTTTGTATTGAAAATTTCTCTCCCATACTACACGCATATTGTACACAAACACACACATACCACAATTTGTTTACAAAGAAGATTGCAATATTCTTACAAAACTAACAATACTTTTTAATCTGTTTGTCTAAGAAGGAAGAAATTTTAAACTTTTTCCAAAATTCCGGGACCAATGACGAAGATCCGCAATCCCTTAGCAGAATTCCCAGTCTTTTTAAGCCACACATACACTTGAAGAAGCTAAATCTATGCCATGGCGCGATATTTTGGGTGTTAGACAACATGGTTTAAGGTAATACTTGAGATTTTTTTTTTTAATTAAAATTTACGTAATATTTTTTTTGGCAATTGTTTGTAGTTATAATTTAACCAAGGCTTCTGAAAGCAATGAATATTTAAGTCTCTCGATTGTTGAACGATGTATAGGTGCTGAAACAGCTACATCATACAGAAATTCACCATCATCAGCCAAAAAAAGAAGTACCCGTATGAAGTAAGTTATTATCGATCTTTTGTGAATTGTAATCGTACAGTGTTTTTGTACCCTTTCCTATTAAAGGTTATTATGCCAGTCTCCAGGCAACCGTTTGAGCCATTTGGCTAAACGCAGAGCATATTTCCTCCGCTCATTTAGCTACTACCTCACAGAAATCCAGTACTCTTTTGGGTCCACAAATTATGCTTGACAAAAGTAAGTTAGATCTTCACATTATGGGACAATTAATTTAATTATTTTATACAATTGTAGAAAACCGAAAAACCGACGGAAGGCTACACCAAAAAGGATGACACCCGGCAGCAAAAAGAAAAGTAAGTTTTGTGCTTGAGTTAATATTTGTGTAGGATGGATCGAAGCAAATATTCAAATTAATCGATTTCAATATCGCTATGGGATTTATTATGCGTAGTAAAACGAGATCCGTTATTATTGCATTAGATGGAATTCTTTAGTTCGATCACTGCTGCCATTATTTTTCTGGCTCTTGTCCGCAAATTGCTACACTTGCATCGCCATAACTCCCCAAATTATTATTAAAATTCCTCACGAAAATCCCAAAAATTTTTGTAACGTTTTTATGAAAATAAAATTAAGCAATAAGCTCTGTAGAAAATCAGTATTAATTAGAATTAGTATTAAATAAAAACAATATAAAATATTTTTCATATCAGCTTGCGGATTGCAATAAGATCAAGAATTCGATATGACTGAGATAATGAAAATAAATGTTTCGGTCATGAACGAACGATGATTATGAACGAACTTCACTGCAAGCCACCAAAATTTTTTACATTAACTGAATAATATCAAAATGCTATATTTTATTTTTTTTTCTATTTAGATCGCAAAACGCCAAGTTCTTCGGCTAGAAAATGAAAGAAAATTCGCAAAAGTGATATTGACTAAAGCGCGTGGGTCTGTCTGCCACCAATCTGTTTTTCATTTTTAGTCTTCAATCAGTGAAAATAATGATTACAGCAGCATTTACGATGACGATAATCTGGACTATATTGTAAAGCCACCGTCTTACAGCAATGAAGTAACGATAACTACCTCAACAACAATGGCTCCCATAACCAGCTTGCATCACATCAATGACAGTATATCTTCGCATGCGAGCAGCAAAGAAAGTGCCCAGAAAAAGGATAAACGTGAACTTTTATTTGGCATTCCAGTTCATTCCAGCCAAGAATCGTCGTTTGAGGGGTTTGGCAATAGTCCATTTGACAAATTGCAGCGTATTTTCTATCCTAAACAAACAGATTCCGCCAATGCCTCAGGCAGCAGCGAAAGTAATAATAACAATAATAATATGCCGCATCGTAAACCTTCGCCGGGTAAAATTGTATTTACTAAATTCTACGATACAATTGTCGAGGAAAATAGCTGCAATGCTGTCGATATTCAAATGTCCAACGATCCCGCCCCACCCGTCCGTAGATGCAGTAGTGTTGGCTCCATTTCGAATCAAACGGATGGCAACCCTTCGTCAGAATTATCTCTGTCTTTAATGGAAAAATAAAGAACTTAACCAAACGTGAAGAAATATTAGAGGTTTCCATTGAAGCTCCAAGATTGGCTACAGTATTGGAAACTTCATTAAACACCTCACAGCAGCCCCAGTTCTCCGAGTCGTTTATTTTGAAAAAATACAGCAATGAAAAATCTCCCGATTTATTTGGGGATGATGACGACGAAGACGAGGAAGATAATGAGGTGGACGTTGGTGAGGGAGATTTAAATGATGAAGGTATAGAAGGTGATGATATTAGGACACGACCTCTTAAAACTATTAGTGAGAATCCAGCTATTTTAAATGAGTCGCAACAAACTTCTATTTGTCCAAATGATACAATTGTTGATAATTCATTTAATTGTCCCGCCGAGAGCAGTTTTCCCAATGATGATCAGACAATGGACTGTAGTTTAACCCAATTGAGTACTGGTGGTGGCAATAGTTCAGATTCGTATAATTTATTTAAAGATAACTGCCGACGCGAAAGAGAAATGTTGAGACGCATACGTAAATGTTTGGCTGGTGTATTGCCTCCCCCCTCGGTTACTATACCTCAACTGGATATGTTCTCTGCTGTATTGTCTAAGAAGGAAGAAATTTTAAACTTTTTCCAAAATTCCGGGACACATGACGAAGATCCGCAATCCCCTTAGCAGAATTCCCAGTCTTTTTAACGCCACACATACACTTGAAGACATAAAATCTATGCCATGGCGCGATATTTTGGGTGTTAGACAACATGGTTTAAGGTAAAACTTGAGATTTTTTTTTTTAATTAAAAATATTTACGTAATATTTTTTGGCAATTGTTTGTAGTTATAATTTAACCAAGGCTTCTGAAAGCAATGAATATTTAAGTCTCTCGATTGTTGAACGATGTATAGGTGCTGAAACAGCTACATCATACAGAAATTCACCATCATCAGCCAAAAGAAGTACCCGTATGAAGTAAGTTATTATCGATCTTTTGTGAATTGTAATCGTACAGGTTTTTTGTACCCTTTCCTATTAAAGGTTATTATGCCAGTCTCCAGGCAAACGTTTGAGCCATTTGGCGTAAACGCAGAGCATATTCTCCTCCGCTCATTTAGCTACTACCTCACAGAAATCCAGTACTCTTTTGGGTCCACAAATTATGCTTGACAAAAAGTAAGTTAGATCTTCACATTATGGGAACAATTAATTTAATTATTTTTACAATTGTAGAAAACCGAAAAACCGACGGAAGGCTACACCAAAAAGGATGACACCCGGCAGCAAAAAGAAAAGTAAGTTTTGTGCTTGAGTTAATATTTGTGTAGGATGGATCGAAGCAAATATTCAAATTTAATCGATTTCAATATCGCTATGGGATTTATTATGCGTAGTAAAAACGAGATCCTTATTATTGCATTAGGATGGATTCTTTAGTTCGATCACTGTGCCATTATTTTTCTGGCTCTTGTCCGCAAATTGCTACACTTGCATCGCCATAACTCCCCAAATTATTATTAAAATTCCTCACGAAAATCCCTACAAATTTTATGTAACGTTTTTATGAAAATAAAATTAAGCATAAGCTCTGTAGAAAATCAGTATTATTAGAATTAGTATTAAATAAAAACAATATAAAATATTTTCATATCAGCTTGCGGATTGCAATAAGATCAAGAATTCGTGCTGTAGAAATGGAAAAAAAGATGTTCGGTCATGAACGAACGATGATTATGACGAACTTCACTGCAAGCCACACAGAATTTTTACATTAACTGAATAATATCAAAATGCTATATTTTATTTTTTTTCTATTTAGATCGCAAAACGCCAAGTTCTTCGGCTAGAAAACGTTTGTTCCGAAATGATAGTATAAAACCTGGTCCCTCAAGAGAGACTTCGAAACGAGCCTTATTCCAAAGCCCCGCCAAACATGTACAGCAAAGAGCATCATTGCCTAAACCTCCAACTATGAAACCGGAATTAGCTACGCGCGTGGAAAAATCAAAGAGAGCTCTTATTATTTACACCCGAGAAACAAGAAACAACTGACAGAGAACAAAATGTCCAACCAGAACAAACGAAAGTAGTTATTTTGCCCCAAGTACAACTACTTTGGAATCGTTATTAAAACGCAAACGGAATCCTTGTGACGATGCCGAAGATGAGGATATTGCCGCACAAAATAGTAAGCTAATGAAAACTGGAAATTCTGGTCTAACACCTAGAGTTTGAAAATTAAAAGCCAAAGTTTTTTGCATTGGGGCTGGTTCCTCTTCAGACAAACATTTGCCAACTGCTTCAACTTCGAGCAAAGCCGCAAATGGCAATAGTATTAATAGCCAACCACTAAGTCGGACGTCTTCGATTTCTTCGCTGGGAGGCTCTAAATTACACAAATCTATTCGGAAACATCGGCAACATCGACAGTTTAACCGAAAATCAAAAGAAAAAGTTACTGTGGCCGTCTCTCGACCTTGCAGGAAAGAAAGATTTCGGCAAAACATGAAAGCTTCAAGCAATATGCGTTCCATATTGGCTCGAGTTGTGAGAAGGATATTTCAGGAATACTTTCAAAAAGGCAGTACAAGTAATAGTGAAACATGTTAAGGTAAATCAATAATTCTACCACATTTGTTATTATGTTGAAATTCTTATATTATTGTTTGACAGATTGGCCAAAAAGTATGTTTACAATGTCACAGGGGGAGCTTCCGCTGATGACATTTATCTGCAAGCAAAATCTCAAATAGATGAATCAAAACGACAATCCACCTCCCGTCTCTCTGGATACATTGGACCCGAAGAGTATCAGCAGCGAAAAACGCAACTATCACAACAGTCATCTCAATCTTTATCACAAACACTGCTTGGCCAAAGTTATGAAGCCTCAAGGGCTCCGCCCTCAATATTTTCAATGGTGACAATTCATTCGATTCCTTTTGGTTTGATGAGTCAGCACACATCGGGCTTTTGTAGCGGCGGCAATAACACGGCAGTTTCGCAAACAAGTTTCTTGGGAAAAATATCAAAAGTATTGTTGTGGAAACATCCAATCATCTAGCACACGAAGTGGCAAGAAGATTGATCCCAATGGTAGCATTCACAATAGCTCCTCGAAGAGTAATATTTATTGCAGATGCTTTAAGAGAGAACATGGACTGTGATGTGCGTACTTCGGCTCAAAAAAACTTCACCGGCAAAGACCAACGCAATATGATATCGTATGCAAGTAACGCTGGCGGTTCAGCGGTGAAAGCCCATACACAATTGGTAACAGAGATTGTAACAAATAGCGCTAAGGCCGTAGGCAAATAACATTTGATAGTTAATGTTAGCTGCCATGCTAAATTATTTTTAATTGTATTTTTTAAGGAAGTTTTTCTTTTAATCACAACCAAAAACAAAAAAAGTTGTTGGCGCATTCGAGTGAATATTTTATGTTAGACACATTGTATGAGGATGTAACAACCATAGCAACCCATAATACTTTTGAAATCTAGTGCAAAGTTAAAATTATTAGTTGTAAAATCCTTCTGCATTCTGTGTTGACATTTCGCTCTCCCATAGTTGTTACTTTAGTTAATTATTAAGATCCTAGCAGTTGTATATCTATTTAAAAAACCACAACACAAAATTATACAAACTGAGGCGTTGATAATGGTTCAATATTTTTTTGAGTTTTAAACAAGTCTTTTTATTTTGTTTTCAAAAATTTTTTCTGTTTATAAAACGATCTCTCTGTAATTTAAAGGATTTTAAATTTCATTTCATTAGTTGAAATGATTTTCCAATTCATTTTCTGATCTAATTTTGTATTGAAAATTTCTCTCCCATACTACACGCATATTGTACACAAACACACACATACCACAATTTGTTTACAAAGAAGATTGCAATATTCTTACAAAACTAACAATACTTTTTAATGACCCTAGTGAAAATTAAGATTTACAAGTTAATAAATTTTTTAAAAATTGGATTCTTATTACTAATAAAGCACTGTTTTTCATTTTATTTTTGCAAAAAAAAAATCAGCGTTTTGAAAAAAGGTTTTGACGATTCACGCAGCAGAAGGAACACACCTCAGTTCTTTATTATAAAGGATTTACCCCAGTCGATAGTGAACTCTAGAATTTGGTGTAATACAGCATGATTGTCATTGTGATCACGTCCCCCACAGTTGGTAGAATTATATATACCTTGGTAGATTTTGCAAAATATTCCTCTCCAACTAGGGGTTAACTTTTCTACAGAAATAAAATTTTGACAAAAGTTTCTTTAGAAATAAAATGTTGACAAAATTTTCTATAGAAATAAAATTTTGACAACATTTTCTATAGAAATAAAATTTTGACAAAATTTTCTATAGAAATAAAATTTTACCAAATTTTCTATAGCAATAAAATTTTGACAAAATTTTCTATAGAAATAAAATTTTGACAAATTTTCTATAGAAAAAATTTTGACAAATTTTCTATAGAAATAAAATTTTGACAAAATTTTCTATAGAAATAAAATTTTGACAAAATTTTCTATGAAATAAAATTTTGACAAAATTTTCTATAGAAATAAAATTTTGACAAAATTTTCTATAGAAATAAAATTTTGGCAAAATTTTCTATAGAAGATTGCAATATTCTTACAAAACTAACAATACTTTTTAATGACCCTAGTGAAAATTAAGATTTACAAGTTAATAAATTTTTTAAAAATTGGATTCTTATTACTAATAAAGCACTGTTTTTTATTTTTTTTTTGCAAAAAAATCAGCGTTTGAAAAAAGGTTTTGACGATTCACGCAGCAGAAGGAACACACCTCAGTTCTTTATTATAAGGATTTACCCCCAGTCGATAGTGAACTCTAGAATTTGGTGTAATACAGCATGATTGTCATTGTGCATCACGTCCACCACAGTTGGTAGAATATTATATTACCTTGGTAGATTTTGCAAAATATTCCTCTCCAACTAGGGGTTAACTTTTCTACAGAAATAAAATTTTGACAAAAGTTTCTTTAGAAATAAAATGTTGACAAAATTTTCTATAGAAATAAAATTTTGACAACATTTTCTATAGAAATAAATTTTTGACAAAATTTTCTATAGAAATAAAAGTTTGACCAAATTTTCTATAGCAATAAATTTTTGACAAAATTTTCTATAGAAATAAAATTTTGACAAAATTTTCTATAGAAATAAAATGTTGACAAAATTTTCTATAGAAATAAAATTTTGACAAAAATTTTCTATGGAAATAAATTTTGACAAAATTTTCTATAGAAATAAAATTTTTGACCAAAATTTCTATAGAAATAAAATTTTGGCAAAATTTTCTTATAGAAATAAAATGTTGCGAAAATTTTCTATAGAAATAAAATTTTGACAAAATTTTCTATAGAAATAAAATTTGACAAAATTTTCTATAGAAATAAAACTTTGACAAAATTTTCTATAGAAATAAAATTTTGACAAAATTTTCTATGGAAATAAAATTTTAAAAAAAAAATTCTATAGAAATTAAAATTTTTGTATAGCAATAATTTTGACAAAATTTCTATGGAAAAAATTTAACAAAATTTTCCTATAGAAATAAAATTTTGACAAAATATTCTATAGATATAAAATTTGACAATTTTCTATTAAATAAATTTTTACAAAATTTTCTATGTAAATAAAATTTTTACAAAATTTTCTATTTTCCCCATAAAAAATCACATATTTTTTAATAATAAGCATATATTTATTGCAACTTAAATAGATATATAAATATAAATTCTAAAATGACATAAACAATTAATAATAGCAAATAATAACATTATATAACTAAATTACTTGCGCCAGTACTGAGCCAACTTATGTATTTGTTCTACTAATGCGGGCATTACAGCTGTAATCGATATATCCAAAAGGCCCTGTAAATGTTGAACGGCCTCCTCATCTGTAAGTCCCAATTGTAAATTATCTTCCACCTTTTTCACTGCTTTATCAGGTTCTAAAGCAATATCGGGTACTGATGCATCAACCATAAGGGAGAAAAGATTTAGAACAACATTTGCGTGACGTCTCAAATGCAAAAATGCCGTGTAGCACTGTTTGCGGAATTCATGATGTAGTTCGGAACTTACACCACCCATAGCTTCAACCATTTCCTTACTTAATTTCATGGGTGGAGGCATAGGTTTGGGATCTCGGCCAAGTATATAACCAAAATCAATGTGGAAAAGTTTACCATTAGTGGTTAGAAGTAAATTGTCCAGATGGCGATCTCCCACACCTAAGGAAAGAAAGTTGTAAATCTCAGCCTTTAGTGAGCTTGAATCATTTCCACTTACCCAAAAGATATGTTATAACGCAATAACCAGCACAGCTTTTTATATATGTATCCATAATTTCTGGCAAGATTCCGTAAGGAGCCGAATCACAGGGATTGTGTTTTCTAAAGAAATTCAAAATGCTTCCTTCACGCGCCAAAACATCAGCTACTGTATACGAGTCAATGTATTGCAGGAAACCATGCTTGGAACTAGTGGCCAATACTTTATATGGTGTTAATTTGAGATCGAGATTTTCTCGTCGTAATAATTTATCCATTAGAGTAATCATTTGTAGAATAAGTTGGTCCTGCCTGAGATCATCACCATGTTTAAATATTGCCACATATTCATGTTGAGCAATCGATGTTACAAAAGTTAATCTAAAAAACATAATTATAAAAAATGTGGTAAACGTGAAAACCCGCATAAACAGCAACTTACTTGGCTGGCATCAATGCACTTTTGAACAGAGATGTCTTTGATGGTAATATTTTTGTTATGTAAATTTCTGGATCCAGTGGAAAGGGTATTTGCTCCAAATTTGTAAATACAACTTTGAATGTATCGGTTTCTGCCAAAAGTTTTTGAAACTTCTCCGTTTTCTTATTACGATTACCAGGCTCTTTGGCCACAATTTTTACCAAACGAACTAATTCATCAATGAAACGCTGCTGCTTTCTTAGATTATAAAATATGCCACGCAAATTGAAATCTCCATTTTCCAATACCTTAAGAAACATCTTCAAAACCATATCGTACATTCCATGTACTGTTTCATCTTGTTTTCGTACCGATTCACAGTCTTCGACTTCTATGGATAGATACCAATATAAATAATTGGCCAATGTTGGATTATTACAAGCGCGTTGTATTAGGAATGTTGCTAGATTTGATGCTGCATTAGTCATTGTGGAATATTGCACATTCGTATTGTTATCGCTCATCAGTGTGTTCGAAACATCGGAGGGTAATGAGCCTATTGAAGTTTCATTGTCGTCAGCCAATGATGAGTGTACCGAAATGGGCATAGTAGTGGAACGTTCTATTTGCACACCAGGGCGTTGTATAGTGGAGCTACGTTGAGTGGATTTCAAAATGGAAGATGTGCTACCCATATTTGCTCCTACCACACTAGCAGCTCCTCCTCCTCCACCACCACCGCTTAATTCCGAACACAAAGAACTTTGATCAAATAGCGTAGAATTATCATCTAGTGAACGCACAATATCACGATCGGGAAAGAATCGCTTATGGGATTCCATTATATCGGCAAAATTTTCATATTTGAGAGCTTGAACTAATTGCAACAAATAGAGGAGTAAATCCTCATCGGGCGCTTGGGCTAAACGACTTATGGCATATTTACGAACATGTGGATGTTTAAAACTTGGACTTAGTAATTCCAAAGCATCTTCTACATCCATCGGAGCCCATTTGTTGAGAAGTATTAGAGCTTGTTCCACTTCTCCAGGAGTTTCCCAATTGATACATTTTAAGAATTTTGTAAGAGCTTTCTTGTGTGAGCTAAGATAAAACCTAAATTTCCAAATTAAATCTTGTTCTTCACTATTCAAAACACATGTTGGTGGATATCTATAAACTATGGTGTGTAGTTGATCACGTATGCTGTAAATTGAAATATACGATGTAGTAGACATTCTATAAAAGCACAGTTATTATTTTCTTACCTAGCTGTTGGTTTGGCATCACGATCTGATATTCTAGACCTTGCTGAACGAGCAAGTCGATGATGCTTTCTTTCTACGAGATTTTCCTGAAAATATTTATTAGAGACATCATAAGTTTATCATACGCTAGGAAACGTTTGCTCCGAAATGATAGTTATAAACTGGTCCCTTCAAGAGCCAGCGACCTTCGAAACGAGCCTTTATTTTCCCAAAAGTCCCGCCAAACATTTTACAGCAAGAGCATCATTGCCTAAACCTCCAACTATGAAACCGAAAATTTCAGCTCTACGCGCGTGGAAAAATCAAAAGAGAGCTCTATTAATTTAACCCGAGAAACAAGAAACAACTGACAGAGAACAAAAACCTGCTCCAAACCACGAACAAACGAAAAGTAGTTATTTTGCCCAAGTACAACTTACTTTGGAATCGTTATATTAAAACGCAAACAGGAATCCTTGTGAACGATGCCGAAGATGAGGATATTGGCCGCACAAAATAGTAAAGCTAATAGAAAACCTGGAAATTCTGGTCTATCCACCTACGCAGCCTTGAAAAATAAAAGCCCAACAGTCTCTTGTGCATTTGGGGCTTGGTTCCTCTTCAGCACAAACACCTTTTGCCAACTGCTTCAACTTGTCCGAGCAAAGCCGCAAATGGCAAATAGTATTAAATAGCCATACACATAAGTCGAACTCTTCACTTGTCTTCGCGGCGAGCGCTCTAAATTACACAGAATGCTATTTCGCGAAGAACATCTGGGCCAACATCGAACCAAGTTTAACCGAAAATCAAAAGAAACAAGTTACTGTGCGGCGTCTCTCAGCCTTGCTAGGAAAAAGAAAGATTGCGGCAGAAACATGAAACTTCAAGAATATGTTCCATATTGGCCGAGGTTGTGAAGAAGGATATTTCAGGATAATACTTTCAAAGGCAGGTACAAGCAATAGTGGAAAATGTTAATCGGCTAAATCAAATTAATTCTACCACATGTTATTATGTTGAAGATTTCTTAATATATTTGTTCTGACAGATTGGCCCAAAAAAGTCATGTTCTCAATTGTCACCAGGGGGAGCTTTCCGCTGATGACCATTTATCCTGCAAGCAAAATCTGCAAATAGCATGAAATCAAAACGACAAGTCCACCTTCCCGTCTCTCTGGATACATTGGGACCCGAAGAGTATCAGCAGCAAAAAGCGCAACTAGTCCACAACAGGTCATTCAGATCTTTTACGTCCAAAACTGCTTGGCCAAAGTTATGAAGCCTCAACGGGCTCCGCCTCAAACTTTTCAATTTGGTTGCAATTCATTCGAATTCCTTTGGTTTGATGAGTCAGCACACATCGGGCTTTGTGTAGCGGCGGCAATAAACACGGGCAGTTTATCGCAAAAACAAAGTTCTTGGGAAAATATCATCAAGAGTATTGTTGTGAAACATTCCACAATCATCTAGCACACGAAAGTTGGCAGAAGATTGATCCCAATGGTAGCATTCACATTAGCTCCTCGAAGAGTAATATTTATGCAGATGCTTTAAGAGAGAACATGGACTGTGATGTGCGTACTCTTCGCTCAAAAAAACTTGCACCGGCAAAGACCAACGCAATATGATATCTATGCAAGTAACGCTGGCGGATTCAGCGGTGAAAGCCCATACACAATTGGTAACAGAGATTGTAACAAATAGCGCTTAAGGCGTAGGCAAATAACATTTGATAGTTAATGTTAGCTGCCATGCTAAATTATTTTTTAAATTGTATTTTTTAGGAAGTTTTTTCTTTTAATCACAACAAAAACAAAAAAAGTTGTTGGGCGCATTCGAAGTGAATATTTTATGTTAGACACATTGTATGAGGATGTAACAACCATAGCAACCATAATACTTTTGAAATCTAGTGCAAAGTTAAATTATTAGTTGTAAAATCCTTCTTCATTCTGTGTTGACATTCGCTCTTCACCATAGTTGTTACTTTAGTTAATTATTAAGATCCTAGCAGTTGTATATCTATTTAAAAAACCACCAACACCAAAAATTATACAAACTGAGGCGTGATTAATGGTTCAATATTTTTTTGAAGTTTTAAACAAGTCTTTTTATTTTTGTTTTCAAAAATTTTTCTGTTTATAAAACGATCTCTCTGTAATTAAAGGATTTTAAATTTCATTGTTCATTAGTTAAAATGATTTTCCAATTCATTTTCTGATCTAATTTTGTTATTTGAAAATTTCTCTCCCATACTACCACGCATATTGTACACAAACAAACACATACCACAATTTGTTTACAAAGAGATTGCAATATTCTTACAAAACTAACAATACTTTTTAATGACCCTATGTGAAAATTAAGATTTACAAGTTAAATAAATTTTTTAAAATTGGATTCTTATATACTAATAAAGCACTGTTTTTCATTTTTATTTTTGCAAAAAAAAAAATCAAGCGTTTTAAAAAGGTTTTGACGATTCACGCAGCAGAAGGAACACACCTCAGTTCTTTATTATAAGGATTTACCCCCAGTCGATAGTGAACTCTAGAAATTTTGGTGTAATACAGCATGATTGTCATTGTGATCACGTCCCCACAGTTGGTAGAATTATATATACTTGTAGATTTTGCAAAATATATCCTCTCCAACTAGGGGTTCACTTTTCTACAGAAATAAATTTTGACAAAAGTTTCTTTAGAAATAAAATGTTGACAAAATTTTTCTATAGAAATAAATTTTGACAACATTTTCTATAGAAATAAATTTTTGACAAAATTTTACTATAGAAAATTAAAATGTTCTATAGCAATAATTTTTGACAATTTTATTTGAAATAAAGATTTTGACAATTTTCTATAGAAAAAATTTTTGACAAATTTTCTAATAGAAATAAAATTTTGACAAAATTTTCTATAGAAATAAAAAATTTTGACAAAAATTTTCTATGAAATAAAATTTTGACAAAAATTTTCTATAGAAATAAAATTTTTGAGCAAAAATTTTCTATGAAATAAATTTTTGGCAAAATTTTCTATGAAGATTGCAATATTCTTACAAAACTAACATACTTTTTAAAATGACCCTAGTGAAAATTAAGATTTACAAGTTAATAAATTTTTTAAAAATTGGGATTCTTATTACTAAAGCACTGTTTTTTATTTTATTTTTTGCGCAAAAATCAGCGTTTGAAAAAAGGTTTTGACGATTCACGCAGCAGAAGGAACACACTCAGTTCTTTATTATAAAGGATTTACCCGCCAGTCGATAGTGAACTCATAAGAATTTGGTGTAATACAGCATGATTGTCATTGTGATCACGTCCCCACAGTTGGTAGAATTTATATTACCTTGGTAGATTTTTGCAAAAATATTCCTCTCCAACTAGGGGTTAACTTTTCTACAGAAATTAAATTTTGCAAAAAGTTTCTTTAGAAATAAAATTGTTGACAAAATTTTCTCATAGAAATTAAAATTTTGACAACATTTTCTATAGATACATAAATTTTTGGAACAATTTTCTCATAGAAATAAAAGTTTGACCAAATTTCTATAGCAATAAATTTTGACAAAATTTTCTATAGAAATACAAATTTTTGGAACAAGAATTTCTCTATAAGAAATAAAATGTATGACAAAATTTTCTTAAGAAATAAAATTTTCGACAAAAATTTTCTATGGAAAATAAATTTTGACAAAATTTTCTATAGAAATAAAATTTTGACCAAAATTTCTATAGAAATAAAATTTTGGCACAAATTTTCTTATAGAAATTTAACAGTGTCTGCGACAAATTTTCTATATAGAAATCAAAATTTTGACAAAATTTTCCTATAGAAATAAAATTTGACAAAATTTTCTATAGTAAAAACTTTGACAAAATTTTCATAGAAATAAAATTTTGACAAAATTTTCTATGGAAATAAAATTTTAAAAAAAAAATTCTAATAGAATTAAAATTTTTGTATAGCAATAAAAAAGTTGTGACAAAATTTTCCTATTGAAATATAAGATTTTAACAAAAATTTTCTATAGAAATAAGAATTTCTGACAAAATATTCTATAGATATAATGAAACTTTTTTTACAATAATTTTCTATAGAAAATTTAATGTTTATACAATTTTATAGATAACTTTTTTAAAAATTTTCTATTTCCCTCATAAAAGATCACCGATATTCTCTTAATATGTAGAAAATCAGTATTAATTAGAATTAGTATTAAATAAAAACAATATAAAATATTTTTCATATCAGCTTGCGGATTGCAATAAGATCAAGAATTCGGATGCTGGAAATGAAAATAAATGTTCGGTCATGAACGAACGATGATTATGAACGAACTTCACTGCAAGCCACTCAAAATTTTTACATTAACTGAATAATATCAAAATGCTATATTTTATTTTTTTTCTATTTAGATCGCAAAACGCCAAGTTCTTCGGCTAGA
>PGFW01022797.1:0-10557 GCA_003123925.1 Haematobia irritans
GCTACGGGAAATGGATCAACCACAGGACTAGTCCCTGGTGTGTATAGACCAGTCCTAGTTCTGGTCAAGACGTATGGAAGGGACCGGTCACTTTAACATGGGTTTGTCAGTGACGGGGTAAATTTACACTTTAGGACACGTCTTGGACTTGTTGCTAGGACACGTGATGGGAACATTTAGTAGTAGCACTCCATAGACAGGTCCTCATGAACCAATATCTGGACAAAACTCTTAGGATCTGTTTCAGTTTGGTTCTCCGAATCGCACCAGAAATGAAAAACTTTTGAAATATATTGAACAATAGGTTATTCTGGTAATTCTACTTCGCTAAATGTGTAGATCCAATAAGATTTTTATTTCAAGCGAGTATGGAAATCATTAAATTATGACTATTTATAAACTGCGACAAAGTGGATCACCGGTACCAGTCTTGTGATAGTTCCGTCAGTGGCAATTTGCACCAATTTCCATAGGGTATTTAGTGCCACTAATCCTTCATCTTGTAATAATATCTGAGACTCCTCTCGTTCATCCCTCGAAGTCTTTAAAACCACACACGGGTCCGGTGCCATGTTTATCTCACATTCTGGAAAATATGTATCAAGTAGCTTATCTAGTGTTTCTTCTATAAATAGCTAAGATATAACATCCCACACTCTGTGAATATATGCTTTTAAAATTTTTGCAAAATCTTCATAAATCCTACCACTAAACCTTGTTCACATTCCCTAAAAATCTATAAACGAGATAATCTCATGTTCAAACATTTCTGATATTTGCCCTTTAAGTTATTTTTAGCCTCAATTTGTGTGATTGTGTGTGTGTGCGCTGTTTTCGAGTCAGCACTAAAAGCTATTTATCAAATCTCCTAATCAAGCTTCCAACTATCACAGCCAACCCATCCATTTAACCAACCACGAAACTTGCACCAATAGACCGATATAAAACCATAATGGTGTATTGCATCTAAATTGCTACTTAGTTCAGCATTAATTCCAAAAGCTGCAGAAATTTTATGGTCCCACCAGTTCGAGTACTTCATACCAAAAACAGATCGTTGACTATTTACCATATGCCAAAGATAAAATGTGTCTATGTGTGCATAGTGTGAATGATGTGGTGGGACAGTGGTTTAATCAGAGAAATGTTGAATTTTTGTAGGCAATTTGCCTAAAGGACACTATAAAAAAATCCATTTATGTTGGCATTTTTATTTCTCTGGAAAATTTTCCGAAAACTATATATTTCTGGAAAATTTTCTGCAAAATTTAATTTTCAGAGAAATATTCGGGACATTTTATGAAAATTCGATTTTTGTAACAAAAATCTAAAACTTTTATTTATGCCTGGGCAATTTTTGAAAAATGTCATTTCTTTGAGATATTTTCTGAAAGTGCAAACGAAATCTAAGAATTCAAAAAATTTTAAAAAAATTTGGAAAAATTTTATCTCTATATGACATTTTTTTAAATGACATTTATATGGAAATAATTCTTAAAAAGCATAAGAATTTTTTTCGAAAATTTTATAAATTTTGGAAAAATATAAAAATATATGACATATTTTAAATGACATTTATATGGAATAATTCTTAAAAAGCAATAAGAAATTTTCTGAAAATTTTGGAAAATTGTATCTCTATTATGGAATTTTTTAAATGACATTTATATGGAAATAATTCTTAAAAAGCATAAGAAATTTTTATGAAAATTTTATATTACTGGAAGAAACACAAATCCTTTCTATGAGCAATTTTCTGAAGATTTAATTTCTCTCAAATATTTTAGGAAAGATTCATTTCACTGGGAAATTTTCTAAAAATGCATATTTTTTAAACTTTTATTTCCTTAGAAAATTTTGGGATAATTTAATTTCTTTCAAACATTTTTCGAAAATGCAATTTTTACAAAATCTGACCCAAAAATGTAATTCTCACGAAAGTTTTGGGAAAATATAATTTCTTTGGGGCGTTTTTTTTATAAATTCCATTTATATGGAAACAAAATTGTAAAATGCTGTAAGAAGTTTTCTGAAAGTTTTATACTGCTGGAATATTTTCTAAAAGTTGTATTACTTTGGATAAGTGTAGGAAATTTTTAATGGAAAATTAATTGAGATTTTTCTCAAGATTTAGTTTCTCTTCCAAATTTTCAAAAACTTTATGTCATTTGTAAATTTTGTCAAAATTAAATTTTTTTCTGTAGAATTTTAATATTTTTCTGTAGAATTCAAAAAAAAATAAAAAACATAATTTTTATGAGAAATTTCCTGAAGAATTTATATTATGGGAAATTTTAGGACATTTTCGAAAAATTTTATTCTTTTGAAAATTTATCTGAAAATGGAATTTTGGAATGGAAATGGGATAGAAATTTTTGTAAAAATTTAATTTCTTTTAAAATTTCTTTTAAAATTCAATTTCTCTGCAACACGTTTTAAAAAGATATACTTCTCTCAGAATTTTTCCAATAAAGTGATATTTTTCTGTAGAATGTTGTAAAAAAAATTATTTCTAAGAAAAATTTTCTGAAAATTGTATGTTATGGGAAATTTTAGGAAAATTCCACTGAAGAGAGAGATAATTTAATAAATTACTTCTAATAGAAAATTTACAAATTTAACTCCTATAGAAATTTTATCAAATTTTTAGTTATGTAGAATATTTTATTATATTTATTTTCCAATTTTACTCCTATAGAATTTTTGTCAAAATTTTACTTTTATAGAAAATTTTGTCAAATTTTAATTTTTATAGAAATTTTTGTCAAATTTTACTTCTAAAAAAATTTTGTTAAATTTTTATTTTTTATAAAAAGTTGTCAAACGTTTATTTCTTTAAGAAAATGTTGCAAAATTTTATTTCTATAGAAAATGTTGTCAAAAAATTACCTCCTGTAAAATTTTATCAAATTAACTTATATAAAAATGTTTTGTCAAAATTTGTACTTCTATAGAAAAATTTCTTAAAATTTCATTTTTATTAAAATTTTTGTCAAAGTTTTACTTCTATAGACAATTTTCTCAAAATTTATTTCAATAAAAAATTTTGTCAAAAACTTACTTCTATAAATATTTTTGTGAAAATTTTTACTTCTATAGAAAATTTTGTTAACATTTTATTACTGGAAAAAGTTTTATTTCCAATTAGAAGAAATTTTTTCAAAGTTTTATTTCTTTAGAAAAATTTTTGTCAAAAATTTTATTATATATGAGTATTTTTGTTAAAATTTTATGTCTATACAAAATTTGTTAAAATTTTATTTCTACAGAAGATTGTGTAAACATTTTCTATAGAAATTTTTGTCAAAATTTTATTTTATAGGAATTTTTGTCATAAATTTATTTCATAGAAATTTTGTCAAATAATATATTTTGCATAAAAAATTTTATTTCTTATAGTAAATTTAATCAAAATTTTTTTTCTATAGAAAATTGTGTCAACATTTTTTATTTCTAAAGAACATTGTGTCAACATTTTATTCTATAAGAAAATTTGTCAAACTTTTATATCTATAGAAAAGTTTGTCAAATTTTATATCTAGTGGAAAATTTTGTCAAAATTTTATATCTATGATAATTTTGTCAAAATTTTATAATTCTGCAGGAAAATTTGTCAATTTTTTTTTACTAGAAATTTTGTCAAAAATTTTTATTTCTATAGAAAATTTTTGCAAATTGTATTTTCTATATGAAAATCTTTGGAGAGAAATATTTTTGCAAAATCTACGAAAGCATCAGACCGAACTATGGTGTTGTTATGAGACCGGAGATGCTGGTGGCAATAGCAGGTAGAAATTAGCGGGTAACCTTCTTATTTAAGTCATTACCTGGTTGAAGAATGGGCCGATGCGATGGAATGTCCTTTTGTCCTCGACCGAAATGTCTACGTGGTGTCAATATAGTTTTGGCAATTTTCCGATAATTATCTGACCCAACAGTCGATGAATACGACCAATGGAAGACTATCGACCGTAACGACGTCCACACCATTATCATCGGTGTCCACTTGAGATCTGGTGGACAATTGATCCCTTTTGTTTTGTTCACAAACTACTCAAATTTACAATGCTTCTCATCAAGTGGAAATTCAAGAATCGGTAACTGGCCCCTTTCGTACAAAGAAATCAGCTCCTTCGGTTTTCCTCAGTCCAGATCGTTTTTTATGGCGTCTGTGAGCTCTTGTAACACTTCAATTTCATGGATGTAATCCAAGCTCATGCGGCTGGATTTCGATCAATTTGCTGGTTTCTGGATTTCAGTCATTTCTGGATTCAGGTCATTCTGTTTGTTTCCCATCCTTTTCGTCACTTTTTGGTTCGATGTAACTCTGTCCAGTAATCACGGTCAACGACAGGCAATGGAATCCAATGTGGTGCAATGATTTGCAAGCTCACCGAACCCAAACAATTCTCAGCGGTGGATGTATCCCTCTCAGTAATGCTGTTGCATTTCTGAGTAGTGTCTAGAACCACAACGAAGACGGCTTATCCCAAAAAAATGGACCGATATAAATCAAATAGCGACATAGTCGTTTGGACGCTAATCTATGTTTTGGTATAGACCCCTTGCGGACTGGTATAACGAGTTGACTTCGTGGGTTTCTAGAGATCAGTCGTTTAGATCCTCAATGGATAGTGCATCGGTCCATGTTTATGGTATACGCCTTCATATACACGATTCTTCGCTCGAGTTTCTAGACATCTTGACATTTTCCGTTTTGCCAGTAATCGGAAAACCTACGGTATTTTTAGGACTATGGGCGGATATGGCCCAAACTAGTAAGTGTTTGATAACAGTCCTCATATATCCGGTATACCGATTTTCATGAGGGGTTGGAAGACACAACTTATCTTTGCAATTTGCGCAAACTGGAAATAGCATTTCACATTTTCCCTCCCATGCTCTTTTGAGAAATTTTAGGGAGACAATCTGCTTAAGAATTTAGATTTGGGCAACTGCAATTTGCGTATGGAATATCCCAAGAGCATCAAAAACAAACTGTCTTTAAGTTTATTTTTCTATGTGATATTGCTACTCCTCGCATATTACTATTGTCTTTGCAATTGTTGTTTTTATAATTCTAGGGCACATAATGCTTTTAGGCGCAAATAAAACTGATTTAATATTCAAGCGAGAGGGCAGGTTGCACAAACACAAACAACGAAAAGCAACTTCAAACAATTTAATAACACAAAATATCAGTTACGGAAAATGTTAATAGAATTTTTTAAGGAGAAATTCATCACAAAACTTCATAAAAGGTCGCGCATTAGAAAAATGGCAAAGGTCACCAAATAAGCTTAAATTTGCTTATGATGACATTTTTGTTTTCATTTATGGTATATGGAAATTTATCGTTTTTTTCACGAGTGAGAATGCTTTCGAAATACAAATATAGCCTACTTTTGGGGCATGTTCGATATTAACACTAGCAAATATTATTGCATAGTTTTAGAGTGGCGTTTTAAGCTAGAAACTAAGGCAGAAATCATTTTCGAAAATGAATGAAAATGAATTTTTTCTACAATTCCAATTGATCATCAACAGAGTTTTAGCGTACATTTGCATTAAATTAAATATTAAATTCCATAAAAGAAGTATCCTTTTTGTTTAATATTAAATAGGTTAGGTTAGGTTATGGGAACTGGCGCGATATTGTGTCCACTGCGAGACCATATGTGGTCCATTGCGGTTCCTCAAACTTCTTTCCCAATCTTCATCTTCGTGTCTGTAAACCTACCGGAAATGAGTTCATTCCTATGATGTGTCCTTGGGAATACGCCTAGAGGTCCATCCACCCTGATAGCTTGATGGAGGCGAGAATACTCCTCAGGCGCATTCTCGCAAATCGGTCATAGTCTGAAAGAAATGATAAAGAGGCCCCAGTATCTTGTTTCTTCTGAAAGATAGTGCTTGGAACATGCAAAGGATGTGAAATGAATCTTCGCGTAGCTTCGGGGTCCAGAATACCACCTAACAAAAAATATCATCATTCCTAGACCGAATCCTACGATGTGTTTTTTTCAGAGTGTTTGTGATCCTGTTATTGGTGCCTGTTATCGACCTCACATCCTCTCTCTGCAATGACATCAGGATTTCTGGCTGACTACCTTCGACTTATGTTCGTATTGCTCAGGGCCCTTATAGCTGCCTAACTATCGATGAAAATTGCTGATATTGATCTAAATAACGGTCTCATCGATAGAAGTTTCGGCAGCTTTTACAAACCAAATATCTCAGCCTTGAAGTGCTGCATTATCGTTCCTCAATTTAAAGAGACCCTTAAGTTCCAACTCTTGAACTTCCGTAGAAACGGAATGGACGTCTTTTTTATAATAGCGGACTAACTCATCTGTAATAAGTAGCGTACTACGCAATTTCAAGTGTGGTGGATATTAAGCCACCATGCCAGCGAAATTCAAAGTCGTCACACTGGTTTGCTAACTTCGGGGCCCAGTGGACGGTATCGACTGGAGTTATAAATATATTAGTCGACCTGTAGACAGGTGGCGCAGACACTTTGACAAGTCGAACCTTTTCTAAGGTAACGACATCAAAAGGAGGTAATCCCTCACGAAAGAGATTCAAGGAACGCAGAAATGCTTAGTTTATCCTAAAGAAATTAGGATCAGTCGACCCAAGCACGTTGTCGGCCAAACAAAGCGATTCCTTAAAATGGGCTCAAGGCTTGAAGCTGGAAAAAGGGAACGATCACCGGATGAGCTGCCATCCTCCAAAAGGACTCACAGATCGTTTGCCTCAGTTGCTAAAGATTGTGGTGGTTTGTGATGGGCCACCATACACAGCTTATGGCCTTATCACAGCTGTATAGAGCCAGTTGCAAAGGGACGGTTTCATTCCCCACCGCTCCCCAACAAGCTTCTGACATGCGTATCATGCCGCATAGGTCTTCTTCATACGATCCGCTAAATTCTCGAGCCAATTCAGTTTGGAGTCCGGGACAATCCCCAGGTAACGTGCCGGTTTCGAGAGTGTCAATTTCGTCCCCTGAAATTCTGGATCTTTGTATCCATCCAGTCTCCTTTTCCCGGTAAAGAGCACCAAATCCATTTTCCTAGGATTTACTCCTAATTCATCACCACTGGCCCATTCTGATAGGGATTTCAGTGACTCACTCATCACTTCCGAGATCGTGTCCAAGAATTTCTCTGAATATATTATGACAATGTCATCAGCATGCGCCCACTTCTGTACCCCCTATTACTCAGGATGCTAAGAATCTCATCCTCTATAATTAGCCAGAGCACAGGTGATATTATCCCTCCTTGCGGAAGTCCTCTCGTCCTAGTCACTTGTCGTTTGGAATCTGCAAATTTCGCTTCGATGCTCCTGTGGCGTAGCATTGCCTCAATCCAGTTCGTTACGATCTCGCTCACACCATTCCTCTCTAGTGCAAGTTGAACTTTGTTGATCTTTGTAATATTGAAGGCGCCTTCAATATCCAGAAATGCCGCCAATGTGTATTCTCCGCACGCTATGGATTTCTCAATGTAATGTACTACAGAGTGTAGCACAGATTCCACCGATTTACCCTTTAAATAGGCATGTTGGCAGTTTGATAGCGTCTAATCCAATTTATTCCGTAGATGGTTATCCAAGATTCTCTCTAGAGTCTTCAATACGAAGGATGTTAGGCAGATAGGTCTGAAGTCTTTGGCTGTTCCGTGTATTATTCTACCTGCTTTGGGGATAAAAATCACTTTAGCCCTTTGCCAAGTCTTCGGTATATACCCGTGATCCAGTGACACCCTGAAAAGTTCCACATAAGTGTCCCCCAGGATATCGAAGGACTACTGCAGCATACACGGATAGATTGGGTCCGGTCCTGGAGACTTATAAGGACCGAAACTACGCTACGGGAAATGGATCAACCACAGGACTAGTCCCTGGTGTGTATAGACCAGTCCTAGTTTCTGGTCAAGACGTATGGAAGGACCGGTCACTTTAACATGGGTTTGTCAGTGACGGGGTAAATTTACACTTTAGGACACCGTCCTTGGACTTGTTGCTAGGACACGTGATGGGACCAATTTAGTAGTAGGCACTCCATAGACAGGTCCTCATGAACCAATATCGGACAAACTCTTAGGGATCTGTTTCAGTTTGGTTCTCCGAATCGCATCAGAAATGAAAAACTTTTGAAATATATTGAACAATAGGTTATTCTGGTAATTCTACTTCGCTAAATGTGTAGATCCAATAAGATTATTATTTCAAGCGAGTATGGAAATCATTAAATTATGACTATTTATAAACTGCGACAAAGTGGATCACCGGTACCAGTCTTTGTGATAGTTCGTCAGTGGCAATTTGCACCAATTTCCCATAGGGTATTTAGTGCCCAACTAATCCTTCATCTTGTAATAATATCTGAGACCTCCTCTCTTCATCCCTCGAAGTCTTTAAAACCACACGGGTCCGGTGCCATGTTTATCTCACATTCTGGAAAATATGTATCAAGTAGCTTATCTAGTGTTTCTTCTATAAATAGCTAAGATATAACATCCCACACTCTGTGAATATATGCTTTTAAAATTTTTGCAAAATCTCATAAATCCTACCACACTAAAACCTGTTCTCACATTCCCTAAAAATCTATAAACGAGATAATCTCATGTTCAAACATTTCTGATATTTGCCCTTTAAGTTATTTTTAGCCTCAATTTGTGTGATTGTGTGTGTGCGTGTGTTCGAGTAGCACTAAAGCTATTTTAAATGCTCCTATCAAGCTTCAACTATCACAGCCAACCCATCCATTTAACCAACCACGAAACTTGCACCAATAGACCGATATAAAACCATAAATGGTGTATTGCTCTAAATTGCTACTTAGTTCAGCATTAATTCCAAAAGCTGCAGAAATTTTTATGGTCCCACCAGTTCGAGTACTTCATCATACCAAAAACAGATCGTTGACTATTTACCAATATGCCAAAGATAAAATGTGTCTATGTGTGCATAGTGTGAATGATGTGGTGGGACAGTGGTTTAATCAGAGAAATGTTGAATTTTTGTAGGCAATTTGCCTAAAGGACACTATAAAAAAATCCATTTAGTTGGCATTTTTATTTCTCTGGAAAATTTTCCGAAAACTATATATTTCTGGAAAATTTTCTGCAAAATTTAATTTTCAGAGAAATATTCGGGACATTTTATGAAAATTCGATTTTTGTAACAAAAATCTAAAAACTTTTATTTTGCTGGGCAATTTTTTGAAAAATGTCATTTCTTTGAGATATTTTTCTGAAAGTGCAAACGAAATCTAAGAATTCAAAAAAATTTAAAAAAATTGGAAAAATTTTATCTCTATATGACATTTTTTTAAAATGACATTTATATGGAAATAATTCTTAAAAGCATAAGAAATTTTTTGAAAATTTATTAAATTTTGGAAAAATAATAAAAAATATAATGACATATTTTAAATGACATTTATATGGAAATAATCTTAAAAAGCATAAGAAATTTTCTGAAAATTTTGGAAAAATTGTATCTCTATATGACATTTTTTAAATGACATTATATGGAAATAATTCTTAAAAGCATAAGAATTTTTATGAAAATTTTATATTACTGGAAGAAACACAAATCCTTTCTATGAGCAATTTTTTCTGAAGATTTAATTTCTCTCAAATATTTTTAGGAAAGATTCATTTCACTGGGAAATTTTCTAAAAATGCATATTTTTTAAACTTTTATTTCCTTAGAAAAATTTTGGGATAATTTAATTTCTTTCAAAACATTTTTCGAAAATGCATTTTTTACAAAATCTGACCCAAAAATGTAATTCTCACGAAAGTTTTGGGAAATATAATTTCTTTGGGGCGTTTTTTTATAAAATTCCATTTATATGGAAACAAAATTGTAAAATGCTGTAAGAAGTTTTCTGAAAGTTTTATACTGCTGGAATATTTTCTAAAAGTTGTATTACTTTGGATAAGTGTAGGAAATTTTTAATGGAAAATTAATTGAGATTTTTCTCAAGATTTAGTTTCTCTTCCAAATTTTCAAAAACTTTATGTCATTTGTAAATTTTGTCAAAATTAAATTTTTTTCTGTAGAATTTTAATATTTTTCTGTAGATATTCAAAAAAAAATAAAAAACATAATTTTATGAGAAATTTCCTGAAGAATTTATATTATGGGAAATTTTAGGACATTTTCGGAAAAGTTTTATTCTTTGAAAATTTATCTGAAAATGGAATTTTGGAATGGAAATGGGATAGAAATTTTTTAAAAATTTAATTTCTTTTAAAATTTCTTTTAAAATTCATTTCTCTGCAACACGTTTTTAAAAAGATATACTTCTCTCAGAATTTTTTCCAATAAAGTGATATTTTTCTGTAGAATGTTGTAAAAAAAATTATTTCTAAGAAAAATTTTCTGAAATATTGTATGTTATGGGAAATTTTAGGAAAATTCCACTGCTTTGGGAAAACTTAGGGAAATTTCATTTCTTCCGGAAATTTTCAGAAAATTACAAAAAACCATTTTCTCTGGGATATTTTCAGAAAATTACAAATAACCATTTTCTCC
>PGFW01022807.1:7897-22599 GCA_003123925.1 Haematobia irritans
AAACGGAATAATTCATGAACAAGTGAGTAAAGTAGAAAGTCGGCGGGGCCGACTATATCATACCCAAAAACACCCTACTGAATTAGTAAACATTGTTTGTGGGGTATCAAGGCTATAGGTTTGGGGAAAAACCGCATTTCCATATTTAAGAATGGGAGTTTAATCACAATCTGAACAGAAATGTCTAATTTTAGGAGCTATAGTTGATTCAGAACTTACGAGTTAGTTTGCCACTAATATTGAGTCCATTATTAAATAAACGCAATCTGACCCTATATCTAAATTTGGTCCGATTTCTTTCAAATACAATAGCGTTCGTCCTTGTGCCCAAAAAACACTCTGTACCAAATTTCATGAAAATTGGTTAATAATTGCGACCGGGATCCTGCGAACAACAAATACATGGACCGACGGACAGACGGACGGACCCCAATCGCTAGATCGACTCAGGAGGTGATTCTGAGTCGATCGGTATATATTTTATGGGCTCTAAAATCAATATTTCTGGTAGGCACATTTTTTGGCAAATCAAAGTTATTATACCCTAACCACTATGTGGTTTAGGGTATAAAAAATCAGAATGAATGTTCACTGTTTTGTCCACGAGAGTTCACGATTTCATGAATTGCATTCGTTACCCTTCGGCCATGAAAAGTCTTCTAATATTTGTTAGACGTTCTTATGTCAACTCCGTCGGTGGTGCAATTTGCTAAGGCGGTATGAAGCAGACAATCCAGGTTCGAGTCACGGTAGCGGATTTTTTATAAACTCATAACAATTACGTTTTCAGACCACGAACACTGGTTGTTGCTCCACTGAAAAAACAGTGAACCCACCAGGAAGAAAATTTTAGTTAATTATAGAAAAATTTGATTAATTGTAGAAAATTGTAACTAAACTGTATTATAAACGCAGATGTCGCGCCGATTTCGCAAAAACAAGTAAAAAATTTTCGACAAATTTAAGAAGATTTATTAGACAAAATTATTATTTTTCACTTATTAAAGAAAATTTCGTAGTTTGAAGGAAAAAATTGGAGTTCAAAATTGCAAAATGTCTTTAGTGCCATACGAAGTCATGAGGGGTAATTTGCATCCAAAGGTCCTTATTAAAATCACATTATAAGAGTTCATCATGCACAAAGCTTAATTCCATCGTAGATTAATAATAAATGCAAAATAACAAAGATTTCGTAAACACACCAGTTAATGAATGCCCAAGTGTTGGTCAACAAATAGTGACTACACAAACACACGTTAGAGGTCACTTTACTTCGCTAACAATTGACCGTGACTGGACCCATCAATAAAAGTAAATAATGAATGATTTATTCATGGAAAACACACACCCACCAAACCATCGACCCACACATTGATAAATACCACATTTCATTCACATGGACACTCACCACTACAGGACAATAACAAACAGGACCTTTTAAACCGCACGATGATTAATTATTTGTTTGACAAAAAAGGGGCAGAACCATAGGATGCATTGGTTAAGTACAATATGGCATTTACTTTGACTTTAAACTGGTAGGATATTTTCTGGTCAGCGGGTCATGGGTTTTGCTAGGGAGGTTTTGCAAAAAATTCTTTAAATTTAATGAAGGCTCTCTATTAAATTGTTCTGTCTTTTTGCATCTTGACTACAAAGCGGAAAAATCGTTTCAAATATAGGAATGTTTTTTCAAAACTTTATATTTTAAAGAAGTTTTTTACTTCAAACATAGCATAATTTCTACTGGATGTCGAGTCCTAGATTTGGAAAATAAAAAGTTGCCGTTAACTCCGCCGTTTTTAAAGACTTTATAGCATATGTCAAGAAAAAAAGCTGAGAAATGCGAAACATTAAAATTTTGCTTCCTAGAAGCAAGTCACACAAAACCCTAAATTAAAAGAGGAATTCGTGTTCTTAAAAGTATCCTTAGTTGCTATTCTCCGCCTTCTTTGGCTCGCGAATCAATACCAAATTTATAAAATAAAGACAAAATTCTTGGAAGCGAGTATGCTTTTTTTTCCAGTGTTAGTCCGTGTACTTACAACAGCGACAAGACGGAAGGTTATATTGCTCTCTAGAATCTTCTCCCCTAATCAAGAATATATATATTTATATATTCGGAAATCGAGTGTTTTCGATGTGTTACACACACCAGGGCAATGACAAAACATTATTTACCCCCGTCACCATTCTATTGTGGTCGCCTATAAAAAATACAAATACCCATTTAAACAAGTATTATACGGCCGTAAGTTCGGCCAGGCCCTTTACCATGGCATTGCGTAGAAACTTCTACGGAAGGACGTGTCATTGCCCAAATTTCAACTCACCCTCGGATGAAAATTTTGCCTCCTCCAGAGGCCCTCCAAAAACCAGAATCTCGGGAGATCGGTTTATATGGGGTGGCTTATAAATGATTTATGGATTGGCAATGATTGTTTAATACTGCAATATACTTACCACCGCGTACCAAATCTTCAACCAGATCGGAATAATTTTTTGCTTCTCCAACAAAGGCACCGGAGCGTCAAATTCTGGCGATCGGTTTATTAGGGGAGCCTTAATATATAATTATGACTGATAATGGATACAATTCTCCTGCATGCCGTTGTTGTGATACCAGATATACTAACGATCACGTACCAAATATTCACGAATGGGAAGAATTTGCTTCTTCCAAGATGCCCTCCGGAGGTCAAATCTGGGAATCGGCGGTTTATATGGGGCCTATATATATATTATGGACGATAATCGACAATTTGTTGCGTGGTTGCTTAATATACCATATACTAACACCAGTTGTACCGATCGCGAATGAATATTTGCTTCTCTAGATATTCGGCAAGCCAAATCTTGGGGTCCGTGTATATGGCTATACGTAAGAAGCGTGGACGATATGGCCCATTTGCAATACCATCCGACCGTACATCCAATAGAGCAACTACTTGTGCAAGTTTTCAAGTCCAATTTTTGCATGGTTGTTAAATACTATTAATACTAACACCACCGTACCAATTTTCAACGGATCGGGTGGATTTGCTCTCCAAGATGCTTCGGACGGTCAAATCTGGGGATCTGTCTTATATCGGGGCTATATATATATTAAGGATCTGATCATTTTAAACCGTACTCGGAATGAAATTTTCTTTTAAATAAAGAGAGCTCCGCAAGCAAATCAGGATGGTCGGTATTATGATGGGGCTATACGTAATAATTACCGCCCCAGATATAGCCCATCTGCAAACCGTCCCGGACCTACATACAAAACAATATCTTATGCCAAGTTTTCAAGTCTGAATCAGGTTGTTTTCGGTTCGTGATTTCAACTAGACGGCCTCCACGGCACGCGACATGCTTAGACTCGACTCAGTAATCTTCTACACGATCCAGAAGGGGATATATACATTTGCGGGTCTTTAAAAACAATATTTCGACTGGTGTTACAAACTGAATGACAAAAATGGTTAAAATGTACTTCCCATGCCTATTTGGTGGGCAGCTATAGTAGAAACTTTTTCGGGGGGAAAAATTTTTGGACCGACCTTTGACAAATTCGCTTTGACTGAACTTCATCGCTAAAAATTTTAGTTAAGTTCATCGAACACTGTCGGTTGATTGATGATCCGACGTCGTCCAAGTTTTGTTAAAAGAAATAAATCGCATGCTTAAACGATTGATTAAATTTTTTTGGGCGATATAACATTTTTGATGCTTTAAACAAACACCGAAATAGCGCTCTTCATGTCTAAAAAATGTCAAGCTTTTTACACATAGAGCAGATCAAGCCCGAAACACACATGTGGCAGATTTAGCAAAACACTAGGGTTGCCCAATACGAAATGCTGGCCTGCATACGCAAGGTCGTGGGTTCAATTTCCTGCTTTCGACGACACGCTAAAAAAGTTTTGCCAGAGGTGGCTTATCCCACCACAGTAATGCTTTGGCACATTTCTGAGCTTTTCAAGTTTCTTTAAGTTGAGTTTCACGCAACTGTGGAACGCCTTCGACTCGGCTATAAAAAGAAGGTCCCTTGCGAATTCGGGCAGCACTCAGTGATAAGATAAAAGTTCACCACTGTGTTATCACAATGGACCTGCAACTAGTCTAAAGTTAGCCCTGATTCTTTGGGCTGCCACTTAACCCTAACCCAACCTAATCTCCTCTCATATTGTATCTTCACGTATCTTCGACATTTTTGGCATAATTTTCAGGACGCAAGCTACTGTGTTTGGCAATAAAACTTTGAATTTTTGAACAACTTACGTTTATTTACATTGATAGAATTTTTATAAACCCATATAATATAGAATATCTTCAATTTCAATAAAAAAACTTTAGAACAAAATCTAATTTAATATGAGGCCGTAAATGCAGCAAATTTTATACTCAATTCTTTAACATTTCTAAACCATTATGGTGCTTGTATTTAATTCCTATTATCAACCTCTGCCATGCATAAAAAATCAAATTGCCAGAATTGGTCAATATGGACCATAATCTCAGCAAGCATATTATATTACGTTTAACATAGGCCTGTAGATTAACAAACACTACCTACTAGAAAAAACAATGTAACTACTTGCGTTCTATTATCCATGTTATTCTACATACGAGTTGCACTCGCCTCGTAAGCCGTGGAACACCGTCCTGTATGGTCGGAAACCGCATAACGTGAACACGCTTTTTTCTTACACTACTTCTAACGCTGAAAAAAACATGAAGTTTGACGTTTAAAAGGACGCATTGGGTATAATAAAGTCGAGTCGGCGGTTCGACTGATATAATACCCTTCACGCACTAATGTGCCACCAAAATTTGGTGTTTACCATCTCAACTCTTCAAAATTTGTTGGGAGTTATTACTGAAGGAGTTATTATTCTCATATAGAAATATTTATAAACTCTTAGTGCCGATTTGGTGACAATTTCTCTATTACTTCTAACACAAAATTTTATAGAATTAAAAGTTTAAATCGATGCTAACGCCCTGGGATTAAACACAAATTAGTAAAATTTGGGAAGTATAAAGCTAGAGCCAATTTCTACATGCAATTGTACAAAGAAGAGCATTATGATTTATCGGGGCGATGCATATGTATTCGAGATCTATGAGGACAATTCAGTATATTTATCAATTTTGTACTCTAGCAGCTGCCGATTTTTACAAGTCTGATTGGTTAGATCTCGCCAGCATATGTGTAATGTGGGTGTGGATATATTATTTGCCAAAGTCGGCTGGCGATATTTCTCCCATGGTCGGCAGCCTCTATTTAAAACTCACACCGTTCCTGTGGAAAAGTGCCCTGGCAGTTACAGTGTGTAGCGACTATGGCTACGATCAGGGGCTGCAATTTGCCGATATTTTCGGCATTTTAAGCGATTTTTACGCCAAAAATAGCAAATGCCGATTTTCCGATTTTGCCCCAAAAATGACGATATTAGCTCAGTTAAAAAATTTGGGCTAGAAGCAGTTCGTTTACACATTTAGAGCCACCAAAAGAGAGAATACATTTGACAATAGTCCGATAGAGAAATTACCCAAGTTCTCTGCCTTTAGAGCTTAATACTTTAGTCACTTTAGCATTCTCACAGTATTAGTATACCCGGTTGCCCCACTCGGTGCCAAATTATAACTCCACAAAACATTTGAAAAAAAATTTTATCAGAAATCGACCAAGATTACAAAAAATGATCTTTAAGTTGGTTGATAAAATGGTGTGGATTAGTATATTAATAAAAATTTTGTTTTACTCGAAAGAAATGGCTTTTAGATAGAATTTTATAACTTTTATTTTTTAATTTTTGAGTACTACAGAAAAGTTGGTGTTCAAAATTTTATTCTATAGAAACATTTTGTTTAAATTTTTTTCTATGAAAATGTTGTCAAATTGTTTTCTATAGATTTTTTTTCAAAACTTTTATTCTATAGAAAATTTTATTTTTATAGAAAAATTTTTTTTCAAAATTTGTATTTCTATAGAAAATTTTATTTTATAGAAATTTTTGCTAAAATTGTATTTCTATAGAAAATTTTTATTAAAAAATTTTATTTCTACAGAAAAAATTTTGTCAGAATTTTACTTCTCTATTAAAAAATTTGGCGCTAGAAAGCAGTTCGTTATACAACATTTAGAGCCACCAAAAAGGAGAGAATTACATTCTCTGACAATAGTCCGTCATATGAGAAATTTTTCAAGTTTTTGCAAGATATTTCCAGTAACATGTAACGAGCTATACTTTATCACTTTACATCTACAAGTATTAGTATCCCGGTGTGCCCACTCGCTGACCAAATATAATCCACCAAAATTTTGAAAAAAAATTTATCAAAAATCGACCAAATTACAAAAATATCTTGAAGTTGTTGATTTGCAAATGTTGTGGTAGTATAATATTTAAAAAAAATTTCTGTTTTACTCGAAAGCAAATGTCTTTAGATAGGAATTATAAATTTTTTTTTAAATTTTAGTATTTAGTATTTAAAATTTCATTTCTATGAAAAATTTGTTTAAATTTTATTTCTATGAAAATGTCATCAAATTTGTATTTCCTATACGATTTTTTTTTCAAATTTTATTTTCTATAGGAAAATTTTATTTTTATAGAAAATTTTGTCTAACAATTTATTTCTATTAGAAATTTTTTTTAAAAATTTTATTTCTACAGAAAAAATCTTGTCAGAATTTTATTTCTTATTAAAAATTTGGCTTAGAAGCCAGTTCGTTTTAACACATTTCTACGAGCGCACCAAAAGACGAGAATACATTTTGACATAGTCCGATTAGCAAGGAAATTTCAAGTTTTTGCTTAGAAGATTTCATACTTGTACGAGCTTATCACTTTATCACTTACAGGTACTACCAGTATTAGCTATTCCGGTTGCCACTGTGCCAAATATAATCCACCAAAATTTTGCAAAAAATTTTTATCAAAAATCGACCAAATTACCAAAAATATCTTGAAGTTCGTTGATCAAATGTTTGTGGTTTAGTATATATAAAAATTTTTTTTACCGAAAGAAATGTTTTAGAAAGAATTTTATTAATTTTTTTTTAAATTTTAGTACTACAGAAAAAAGTTTGTCAAAATTTTATTTCTAAGAAAATTTTTGTTAAAATTTTTATTTCTATGAAGAAAGTCATGTCACAAGACTTTTTTTTCAAAATTTTATTTCTAAGAAAATTTTATGTTTATAGAAAATATTGTTAAACATTCATTTTATTTCATTAGGAAGAATATTGTTTAAAATTCTATTTTCTACAGAAAAATTTGTCCACGAAATTTATTCTAATTACGAAAATTTTTGTCAAAATTTTATTTTCTATAGAAAATTTTGCTTCAAATTTTATTTCTATAGAAAATTTTGCACAAATTGGTGATTCTATTAGAAAAATATTTGCCAAAATTTTTATTTCTACTAGAACATTTTGTCAAAATTTGTATTTCTATAGAAAATTTTGTCAAAATATTTATTACTGTTTTTTTTTAATTATTATTTACTTCAATCAATTCAACTTTACATACCCAATACAAGGTCTGGTCCCCGCGCCATAAGCGCATTAATGGGCACCTAGTTGGCCCAATTATTTATACAACTATTAAAAACCAAAATCTATACGTATTTAAAAGGTTTCATCATATTTATGTTTAATATTTAAACCAAATTACAATATTATAAATATTACAATTATAGCCAGAAGCGATCAAAGCTATTGCAAAGATCGAGCTATTTGCTCATTTCCTTAAATTCTCGATGATACGTTGACATGTGATTTCAACTTCGATGGAACTATTGGAAGTTCTACAGCCACTTATATAATCCAAATCCGTTCTTTTGTTTTTTCGAATCTACACCTGGGCAACGCAATTCATTCTATTCCTTTCGTATATTTTATAGTTATATTATTTGGTTTGATTCGTAATTAGAAACTTATTTGTTATGGTAACCCAATGTTGTAATTACGACTTGAAAAACAGTACTTTAAAAATATGTATAATTGTATAGTAAAACTCATTGATTGTAAAATATTTTTGCAAACTCTTTCAAATAGCGACAAGGTTGAGACAATTTGGAGGTAGCATTTAAAAACAACCTTTTCAAAGCTTTATTTTATGCATAGATTGAAGTGATCTATACTCACTATTTATTTTTATTGTTGCATATCGATGTAAGCCATATAATTTACAACTGCGATTGTATTTAAACAGGAAAAATAGTTCTTAATTTTGTCTTTGTGTCTTTAATTTCTTTTCTCTTGTAGAGAAATCCAGATTGCGCGGAGCCATTTTCCTTTTTAAAACCTTGCGTATATGACCAATCCCATGCTAAATTATTTTGTAACATCACGCCAGATTATGTTACGCTTATACATTTTCATGTATGGATTTTCCATCAATCAGTAGGACACTGAAATCGTTGTTAACGAAGATTTGTTCGAAATCGAATTAAGTTTTGTTTTATCAGCGTTCAGAACTAGTCTGCTTTACTCGTGGCCAAAACTCACAGAGTAATTGCCTGAATACCCGTTTCCTATTTTGCACGCAGAGCCGATGTCATACTTTATAGGGATTAGGAACAAGCAAATGTTCATCAGCGAACCAAAATAATTTTTCGCGCTAAGCTGGAAGGAATTCCGGCATATCATTAATAAAAATGGAAAAACAATAATGGAGCCAAAAAAACTCCCCTGTGGAAAACTCCGCTGCACTACGGGGCCCCAACACAATAACTTTTTCGATTTACTGACATCAACGTTACTGTTTCCGATTCTCCAAAAAAACTTCTAAATAATAAAAAACCTCTCTCCTCGAATCCCATAGATATGCATTTTTTCCAAGCAATAATTGCGTGATCGACACACGAATCAAATGCCTTGGAAAAATCAAAAAACAATACTCCACGCAACTCCACTTGAAATACCCCGTCTAAAACACTCAAATAAAACTTAATTACATTTAATACTAGTTCCCTCTGTTCCGCATCCACGCCTAATATCCATATTGATTCTCATTAAAGCAAATTATTCGATTCACAGTTATGTGTATAATTTATCATAGATAATCTTTTCAAAAATCTTGTCTGATTGTTGACAATACGGCCACTGGTCTGAAGTTAGATTACGTCCACTAGCATTCACTTATTCTGCGGGTATAGGAACAATTCTACTGTAATTTTCAAAAAATTTAAAAAATTCATTAATTTTCAAAATTGTACTAGAAAAACGTTGCAAAATTTTATTTCTATAGCATCAATTTTTTTTCAAAATTTTTTTTTATATTGAAAATTTGTAAAATTTTATGTCTATAGAAAATGTTTGTGAAAAATTTTATTTCTACAGGAAAAATTTGTCAAAAATTCTATTTCTATAGAAGAATTTCGGCGCCACAAACTTTTCATTTCTGACAAATATTTGTCAAAATTTTTATTTCTATTAGAAATTTCGGGCAAAATTTTATTCTACCTAAAAAACTTTCTTCAAGCGTCTTATATCTGTAGAAAATCTCGTTTTCTGACTATCAGGTAAATTGCTGCTCTCAAAAAAACGTATTCTATGAACATTTTTGCAAAATTGTATTTCTAAGAAAATTTGCAAAATTATTTTTAAAAAATTTTTGCAATTGTCAAATTTTGGAAATCGCGGCAACACATATGTAAATATTAAAGATCTTTGTTTTTATTTTTTAAATGAAACGTTACTGAAGTAAGAACTATATATTAAAAAAAATATATTGTATATTTTTTGAATTGCATAAAAAAGGTTTCTTGTTTTTTTATACACCCTCCACCATAGGATGGGGGTCTATATTAACCTTTGTCATTCCGTTTGTAACACATCGAAAGCTATTGCCCTAAGACCCCATAATGAGCTATATATATTCTGGTGTCGCTCGGTGAAATTCTGAGTCGATCTAAGCATGTCCCGTCCGTCCGTCCGATCCTCCGTCCGTCCGTCCGTCGTGCTCCGTCTGTCCGTCTGTCCGGCTGTCCCGTCCGCTCTGTGGAAATCACGCTAACTTCTCGAACGAAACAAGCTATCGACTTCAAACTTGGGCACAAGTAGTTGTTATTGAGCTGCTAGTCGGATGCCCTTTGAAAATGAGGCCATATCCGGACCACCGTTTTACGTATTAGCCCCCATATAAACCCGATCCCCAAACTTTGGCTTTGGGCGGCAGCCTCCCCGCAGCAAGCAAACATTCATCCGATCCGGCTCTGAAATTTGGGTTCACTGTGGGCTACCTGATGGTTAGTATACCGCTCTAACAAAAACCATTGTGCGAAAAGTTCTGGTCCACTTATTCCGGTCCATAACATTTTATCCATAGTGTCCCATATAAACCGATCCCGCAGATTCTGACCTCCGGACGACTTTTGCAGCGCCGGCCAAAAATCTTCAATCCCGATGTTCCGTTTGAAATCTTGCGTACCTCGATGCTTTATGCTATACGGGCCTCTTAATAACCATGCCCAAAAATTGGTCCCCACTTATCCGGTCGCATACCGATCGTATATATTAAGCCCCCACGTATAAACCGATCCCCAGATTTCGTGCAACCCTCCGAGCCTCTTTGGAAGGGGCCAAAATTCATCGCGAGTCCGGTTGTCAAATTTTGGTACCCTGATGTTAGTTTACGGGCCTCTAATAACGATGCCAAAAGTTGGTCCATATCCGCGTCCATTAATCTATATATTAGCGCCCATATAAACCGTGATCCCCAGATTTGAACCTCGCGAGCCTCTTGCGGAAGAGCAAAAATTCATGTCCGACTCCAGTTGAAATTTCCGCGTACCATTCGCGTCGTTACACGAGCTATATGGTCTCCGTAACAACCAGTGCAAAAAACTTGGCTCCATATCGCGGTCTCCATAATTTATATATAGTTCCAATTATAAAACACGTCCCAGATGTTTGTACGTCGCGGAACACTCTTGCGAGGGGGCCCAAAAGCTCATTCCGATACGGTTGAAAATTTTGGTACATTTTGATCAATATATGGCCTTCTTAACAGCCATGTAAAAACTGGATCCATATACGCGTCTTAGTTATACGGTATAGCCGATTTGACTTAGTTTAGCACAAACAACAAATTGGGTCCACTACGCCAAACGATACAATCTACCAAAAACTTTATTTCCATTTCATTAAACATTTTTGTCAATTTTATGTAAATTGATAGAAAGTTTTTTGTGCAAATTTTCATTTCTATAGACAAGTTTTGTCAAAAGTTTCTTATTTCTATAGAAATGTTTCGTCAACAATTTTGTGTAAAAATTTCTACTTTCCATAAAAATTTTGTCCAAAAGCATTTTTACTTTCTATAGGAAAAATTTTTGATATTTCTACCCAAAACTTTATTCTCCATAGAAGCAATTTTTGTCCAAGATTCTACACTATAGAAAGTTTTGTTAAAATTTTCATTTCATAGAAAGTTTTATCAAAAGTTTGATTTCCTATAGAAATGTTTGTCAGAAATCTTTATTTCTATAGAAAATTTTCGCCTAAAACAAACATTACTTTTCTGTTATGAAAATTTTGTCAACATTTTATTTCTATACAGAAATCTTCATTTCTATTTACAAAATTCTTTGTCAACATTTATCTTATAGAAACTTTTTCTTGTCAATAAATTGTATGCTATAAGAAAACTTTCTTGTTCTAACACTTACCTTCAAATAAAAGAAATTTTGCGCTCCAACATTTTATTTCTATAGAAAATTTTGTTCAAGTTTTATATTTCTATAGAAAACTTTTGTACAATTTTATTTCTATAGACAAATTTTGTCAAATTTTCATTTCTATAGATAAACATCTTTGTCCAAGGTTTCATTTCTTACAGAAAAATTTTGTCAAACATTTCCTATCTATCTATAGAAAATTTTTGCTCAAACCTAGATTATATACGCTAACTTTAATCGCCCTCTTTTATGCTTTAATACTATTTAACCCCGGATGTGGCTAACTATACAATTAGGAAGTACCAGTGTTAAAAAGCTTTTAACGACTCACCCCTTTGCATCAGCAAGTGTTATCGCAACCCAAGTAATCCGAGCTTGTGCGATCGACAGCCTTTAGTAGAACTCTCCTAGCGCAATCCATGGTGGAGACCGGTACATCAAGATTCGGCCTGGCCGAACTTACGCGCCGTACTCCTCCTATACTTGTTTTTATAATTTCTCAATTGTTTGCTACAAGACTGAAATTCATCTCATTGATTTTGTTGGATTTTTGTCTTTTTATCATAAATAAATGATTTATGTTCTTTTTACCAAAAAAAAAATTGTTTTGGTCTTTAATATCAACATTGCAGATTTTTTTGACGATTTTTTGGAAAATGTGACGATTATTCTCTAGAAATTTTATTGGAGCCCTGGACTACGATTATGGGGAAGTCATCACATGAATTTTGTGTTAAAATGGTCGGGGGACTTTGGCCATATTCTTGTATAAACCAGTAATCAACTAAAAATTTATTTAAATCCCGCCGAACCCCAACCCCCAACAAACAATAAAATTTTAGGTCCGGGGAACATCACACACCTTAAACTAGGCATCACTACCAATATATATTTGCTGCCAAAACGTATGAATGTCAATCCAGGCAAATCCCACTTTAAACATGGATTAATATTGTGAAACATTCTACCATATTTCCCCAACTTCTGGCGCACGTATTATATGGGCAGCGTATTCTAAATCTGAACCGATTCTTTGACCCAACTTTTGACAGCATTGTTAGAATGAAAAATTTCTCACTAATTTCGTTGTGAAATTTCATGTAAATTGAGTCATGAACTTTGGGCTTTCGTCGGTCATATATGCGTGCAAATCGGAGGAAAAACGTATATATTGGAACCTATATCTAAATCTGAATCGATTTTCAACAAGATTTCTGGCACAATTAACGATACTCTTAAGCGTATCCTTTGCTGTGCAAAATTTTACCAAGCAAATCAGTGCGCAAAACTCTGGGCTTTTTGAGATCATATAAATACAATTTCTGGGTCGATCAAGGTATGCCATGCAGCTACTATCTAAATCTGAACCCGATTGGCTGCATTATCTTCCATGTAGTGACGCAGAGCCACCAAAAACATTTGCGATGGTCCTAAATTTTAAAGAATAATAACCGTTGATAAATACGCAATTATGAACGCAGATCCGTAAATTAAATACTATATCATACGGCCCAGCTACTATCCTTAATTCTATAACCTGACTACCACAAGCTAGTGGTGTAAGGGTATAAATACACCTTGCGGAATTTTTTAGTGATCCAGTTTGGCCCTCCTTTTTTCATAAATTTTACATATTATGTTAATCTTAAATGCTTTATAATTCCATACCCACTGATATTTTCCCATCTCCTTCTTATTATTGTTTTCATGAAATTCAATTAGAGCGTTTTTTAATATTACTAATAACAAATATAAAAGACCTAGTCTCGCTAGAACGTGTAACATTTTCGCTAGCGTGGAACTTCTCCTTTTGTTTAATTAGGTTTACGTTACCGCGAGTTGCCTGACATAACAATTATGTATTTAAATTTTCGGTAAACCAGCAGATTAAGACTGCTTATAAAAGACAAATATTATTAACATTAGACGTATATGCGAGAAAAACACTCTATCGCTGTTTAAATACAGATTTTCACATTATTTTATCCTTATAACCATTGACAAATAGACAAGGAGAAAATCAAACACATATTACTCTTCGCTAAAACAATCTTGTCTCACTAGAGAGAACTGTAGAATCTTAACATCATATTTCATTTCATCATTTCTCACCATCAAGAATTCATGTACGGGCCATGGGGTAAGCATTTTATATTCTCATCACTGTTTTAAATACTGCTTACATGAGCACTCATCCTTACAGCATTGTCTAAATAGGACAAGAATTAACAAACAAACACAATTACCCTCTATGTAACAGCTTTGACTCACAGAGAACTGTGGGAGCCAAACGTAGATTTCATTCATACAGAATTTCGTGATACGCATATTGATCGGAAACGATGTTTGCCTTCGTCTTCATGTGTTCTTGTCGTGTGCGAGCGTGAATTACTACACGCACATATTTGCTGCCTGATAGTCACTCGTGTAGAAAGTCCCAAACAGTTTCCTTTAAGTCTTGGCTCTGTCTAAACGTTTTTAGCGGAATATAAACATTACCCTTGGATGCTTCCCATCTTGCCATGAATTTCAAATAACCAAAAATTCGTATATTCCGGCGAATTGAATTAAATATCTTGTGAATTGAATTCAATGCAATGGTATACCAAGTAGGAGGCAGCTTTCACTATTGTTTTGTTTACGTTCCATGTACAGTGAGTGATCGTGTTTGTTTGTTGCCGAAATAATCGTGTGTATTTAAAATTGCTGTGAAAATGAAACTCAATGTCAAAGACAACAAAAAATATCAAGTGACAAGTTATAAGAGCGTACATTGAAGAGTACCATTTTGACTAGCACGACTTACAACTGTCAAAGAAATTCCTCGAGCGAAATATAAATAATCAAAATGTTTCAAGTCTAACTTTTAAAGCTCTAACACAAATTATCATGCGCCTGCCCATTGTTAAACGAGTCGTTTTAAAGTTGAACAATTAAAATGGGCTACTTGCAAATGGACGCCTTTAAAAATGTTGAGTGTCTGAAAAAGTGTACTTGAAAAAAGAAAAATCACAAATACACGG
>PGFW01022825.1:19154-32738 GCA_003123925.1 Haematobia irritans
TTTTGCGGACGATTTTAGATATGAAGGTATCTCTTATACATTTGATAGCGTTGAACTGTGCCCATTTTAATGTCTCTACTATATGTAAAAAATTTTTTCAGCTAAATTCAAAACGGGCCTCACATGCTGAAAGCATTTTGTCTGTCCAGGATGAAGTTCTCATTGTTACACCAACAATATTAAAACTGATGAAAAAAGTCTGATTAACCTACAACTGCAAAGTAATGAGGATCTTTCATACCCAAGGGATGTTTTTAGGTTCAATTGAAGCTATATAATGGGGGACGCATTAGCTTAAATAATTTTCAGAGGTTCTCAATTGCCTCTGGATTTACATCGTACTTACACAATTTTATTTCGCCCTGCACGTTTGCAATTACGTTACAAGTATGTGCCATGGAATTGTTACCGATGATAATGAAGCATATAGGAAAGTTCTTGTTTCCTCAAAACATACCACCCATGGATCTGCCAAAAAAACTAAGTATAATAAAATGCAAGTAATTTTTTAATGAAACAAAAGCTAAGAGATTTTTTACCCAATATTACAGTTTGAACTTGTATAATAAGTCCATAGAATGTAATCCTGAGCAATCGCAGGCAGTTCATAATATGTGCATCTGGTCCTAGAAATGATGCTACTTATATTATTTTTGGACCACCAGGTATGTGTACGAAAAACTTTAATTTACATTAATTTCATGGACACACTCGCAATTTTTTTGTATATATTATTTTACCATATTAAATATAGGAAAATTCTGAATGTCTATCCTTCGTGTAGGTACTGGAAAGACCACCACTGTGGTCGAAGCTATTCTTCAAGTGTTTGAAACGAAATGATACGAAAATTCTTGTTACCGCTCATCGAATAGTGCTTGTGATGGTTGTGCATTGGAGATTATGCAAACCTTAATACCATAGACATTCTCGATCAATTGTTTAGAATCTACGCTAGATCAAAATGAATCAAGAATTGGATACCATTATGAGTTACTTTTGGAGCATTCAAATATGTATAATGGACATTTTTTATCCAGATGTTGAGATACTACACGAATATCGCATTAATCGTTTGTACACATCTCTGGTCTCAAAATTAGCTACTGTCGTAAATTTGGACGATATAAAAACGGAAAACCAATATTCACTCACATGTTCATTGATGAAGTAGCTGCTGCAACTGAAGTGGAATCTTTATCGGCTTTATCTTTTCATTACTTTCGCCGGAGACATGCCTTATTATCTCGGTGATCACAAGCACTCGGCCCAATTATTAACTCAAAACGGGCTGAGGAATTAAAATTGGATGTATCGCTTATGGAGCGTCTACTTGATCGTAAATGCTATCATGTGGATCCACATACGGGAGAATATGATCGCAGCATATCACGACACGTTTGCGTAAGAATTTCCGTTCACATCCTTCTATTGTTAAATTATATAGTGATATGTACTAATAATAGTGAGTTGGAGGCAAAGGCAAATATTGGTAAGATCCTTGCTAGCTATACATTAAATCAACATATTGAAATTGTTTTCTTTGTTTTTGTTATTTATCCATTAACAAGACGATGTCTCTTTGGCTAAAATACTGGCAATTTATGTCCAACAAGGATTTTCCGATCATGATTTCATTCCATAAAGGGTCAAACACTCAGCGATAAACAATCATTTAGGTACGTAAAAGTTTTCACATTTTTTTTCATCAATCCTCAAAATTTTCCTGCCCTTATTACTAAGTTTATATAATGCGATGAAGTAAAGGTGGTAATGGACTAACATTAAGGATCTCATGTATTTCGGTATAAAATGGTAAAGCAATACGGAAACCGATATTGGCATCATATCTTCGCATATAAAAAACAATTTCAACGTTTTCGTGAAGAAATTGAATATGCGTAGATGTATCAAATCGAAACTGGTTCGGTGGAAACATTCCAAGGGAAAGAAAAAGAAATTATTATTGTTTCATTTGTACGCTTCTGAATCCAACATTGGGATTTTTAGACACAGTGATCGGGTAAGTAAATTGATACGTTCAAAATGATTAAATTGAATTCCACATATGTATCTCTTTTCCAGCGTCTCAATGTTACTTGTCCCGTGCCAAATCATTGCTAATATTAGTTGGTAACATTGCAACGTTATCTAATGAATCCGAATTTTTATTATATCATCAAGGAATGTCACGACATGGAACTTTGATTGTGATATCAATATATTAACCGAGAATAAGACATAAATACAATAGGCCAAAAATCTAACAAAATTTTTAAAGCTAGACAGCAATAACAATGACATCACACCACAGGCAGAAGCAGAAGAGAAAATCAACGTCGTAAGGCGGTGATTTATTGGAAAAATAGAGAAAAGCAAAGTTAACTCCAAAATAACATATGGCGTGAAATTATCGATTTTCTATGTAATCAAGAGCTTGTTGCAGAAAACAAGTAGCCAAGTTGGTGAAGAGCTATTTTTTTAATGGCAAATAAGGAAAAAAATGTGTAATAATGAGCAAAAATTATTCTTGTTGTTCTGATTGAAGAAGAAAAAGCTTGTGTATGGTTGATGCTTCAAGTAAAAAGAAAAAATATATAAAATTTTACAAAAAATTATGTTATAGATAGATTTGACAGAAATAAACATTTTGACAAAATCAACAAATTAATGATAACATGAAAAAATTAATTCTAAAGATTTAGATATTTGTGAATGTCTACTGAGAAATGCATTCGTTGAAGAAAATTCAGATGATCTTTGTGGAAATTCTATAGAAGAGATAAATTTTGACACAGAATTTCCTATAAGAAATAAAACTCTTGAAACAAATTTGTATCAATAGAAATTAAATTTGGCTATGGTATACGTCAAAGAAATAAAATCTTGACAAAATTTCTTAGGATGATAAATATGTTTATTTAGATATTTTCATCTGCTGGGCTGATAGTGGAAACAGGCAATTGTATAGATTAGATATAAAATTTTGACAAGATTTCTATAGAAACAAAATGTTGACAAAATTATCTTAGGTATAGAAATTTTGAATCAAAGATAGACAAGTTGGCTGATTAAGTCCCTCGTCTGATAATAACAGATGGCGTCGACTAGTATTAAATGCATTTTATTTTTATATAGTACCAACTTCAAATGATTATGTCAAAAATTTGACGTTTCTGTAAGTCAATTAGTTTGTGAAATAGAGCGTCTTTGTGAAGCAACTTTTGTTATTGTGAAAAAAAAAAAGGAAATTTAGTTGTTTTGATAAATTCTGTTTTTCTGAGGGAAAAAATACGGGTGAAAGCAAAAACTTGGCTTGATAATGAGTTTCCGGATCTGCCACGAGAAATAACAATTGGTGGTAGCAGAAATAGTGATGGTGAAATGAGCACGTAGGACGGTGAACGCAGTGGAGAGCCCGAAAGAGGTGGTTAGTGGTACGAATCAGATCAAAAAAATCCAACAAAATGATTTTGAATATGCCGTAAAAGATGAAGTTGATCGAGATTAGCAGGGCTTAAAGATATCAAAGGATAGCCGTGTTGTCTATAAATTCATCGATAATATTTGATATGCGGAAGCTCTGTGCAAAGATGGGTCCGCGCGCAGCTCGACAGTTTACCAAAAAAACAACGTCTTGAATGATTCGTGAGGCGTGTTTGCCAGTGTTAACCTCGTAATACACCCGAAGTTTTCCGTCCGATAATGTACATAGGATGAAACATGGCTCCTATCACTACAACTCCTGAAGTCCAATCGACAGTCGGGCTTGAGTGGACAGCGACCGTGAAACCGCTCGAAGCGTGGAAATACTCAAGAAGTCCCGCTGGCAAAGTAAATGGCCTCTGTTTTTTTTTTTGGGATGCACGAATTCGATTACTTTTGGAATGATACAAACCATCATCAGTGACTATTATACTGCGTTATTGGAGCGTGTTGAAGGTCGAAATCTGCGGAAAATACGAACCCCATATGTAAGAAAAGAAAAATGTTGTTCCTTCCAGAGACAACGCACCGCTCCACAAAGTCATTGAAGAACGATGGCAAAAATTCATTGATCCTGGGCTTCGGAAATGCTTCCCACACTCATTCGTATTCTCCAGATCTGGCCCCCAGGACTTTTTCTTGTTCTCAGAACTCAAAAGGATGCTCGCAGGGAAAAAAAATTGCTGCAATGAAGAGGGTGATTCGCCGAAACTGAGGCCTATGTTGAGGCAAACGCCAGAAGGATATACTACCAAAAAGGTATCAAAAAATTGGAAGGTCGTTATAATCATTGTATCGCTTTGAAGGGAAACTGATGTGATCAATAAAAACGGAATATTTGAACAAAAAAAAAAGTTTTTTTCTTTTGCTAGATCCGGGGACTTATCAGCCAAACCTGTTAGATTAAATTCTTGACAAGGTAGTTTCTATACGAAATGAAATTTTTGCAACAAAATTTTCTAATAGAAATGAATTTTTGACAAAATTTCAATATAGAAAGGTGAAATTTTGAACAAAGTTTTCTATAGAAATAAAATTTTGATATTCTTCTAGAGAGAGGAAATTTGACAAATTTTCTATAGAAATGAAATTTTGACAGAATTTTCTATAGAAAATGAAATTTTGATAATAATTTTTGCTAAGAGGAAATAGAATTCTGGACAAAATTAACCTATAGAAATACATTTTGACAGAATTATCGCATAGATATAAAATTTTGACAAAAAATTTCTATATATATACAATTTCGGCAAAATTTTTCTATATATATAAAATTTCGGACAAAATTTTCCTATAGATAACATATAAACTTAACTTTTGAGAATATTTTCTTATAAAGAAATAAAATGTTGACAAAAATTTTCTATAGAAGAAAATTTTGCAAACACATTTTATTCTATAGAAATTTAAAAGCTTTATTTCCTAGAGAAATTTCAAGAATTTTATCAACATTTTCCTATAGAAATTTATAAATTTTGAACATTTTCTATAGAAAAATTTTGTCAAAAAGTTTGCCTAATAGAAATGAAATTTTTTGACAGTTTCCCTATAGAAAATGAAATTTTGACGAAATTTTCTAGAGAAAATAAAATTTTGACAAATTATCTATAAGAAATGACATTTTGACAAAACATTTCTATAGAATATAAAATTTTTGACAAAAGATAGATATAAATTCTGGGGGGGACAAAATTTTCCTATAGAAATGAAAATTTGGATAATAATTATTCTAGAGAAATAAAATTTTGACGAAAATTTTCTAAGAGATATATAAATCTTTGGCAAATTTTTCACCTATAGATATAAAAGATTTTCTATCAGAAATAAATTTTCCCTTTCCGTATAGAAAATGAAATGTTTGAGCATAATTTTTCTATTAACGAAATGATAATTTTGACGATAATTTTCTATAGAAATGAAATTTTACATCAAATTTTCCTAAGGAATAAAATTTTGACAAATTTTACAGAAATAAAATGTTGAACAAAATTTTCTGTAGAAATAAAATTTGAAAAAAATCTATTAGAAATAAACTTTTTGAGAAAAATAATTCTATAGAAATAGAATTTTGACTAAAATTTCTCTATAGAAATGAAATTTTCACCAAATTTTTTCCCCCCCTTATAAGAAAAATGAATGAATAGAGATTAATTTTGGCTCGAAATTGCAACCGTAGCACTCGACCGCTTTTTGTAGCCCGCTCCCTAGAGCGTTCACATTTCGCGGTAGAGGATATAAATTCGGTCGAAATTGTGGATTGAACCCATTGCCCTTTACTATGAAAGCGCGGATATGCTCAACCATTGCACATGGTAGCTAAGCTTTTTCAACATCAAACTAATCAGGACATTGATAGAAAAATGAATTTAAAATCCGTCTCCATAATCAGTCATTTCTAAAAAGAGGATCATGTTCAAATAGGAATGACAAATGTTTGTACTATTTTGAACTACAAAGTAGGGCCTGATCTACAACTAAATTTTTCATCCCAACGGACCTCCGAGGCGACCATATTTTTACATATTTGAATACAATATTTTGAATTGGAATGAAAATTATCATAATATTTTAATGTATATATACTTTTTCATAAAGTAACTTAATTGTGTATTCATCATTTCATAAACGATAATTAATTTACGAAAAATATTTGCACCTTGTATCACTAGTACAGAACTAATCAACTAGTATTAACTGGAGAGAGATATGACTCAAAAACCAAAGCACTGCCCAAAAATATGTTAGGAGCTCCAAACGTCCCAGGAAAGATTCAAGTTGATAAAGTGGAATCAAAATACTGAAAAATAATTAATCAACTTAATCAAATACAGCCACAATTAAATTTCAAAATGAATCTATAAAGGACAAGCAAGTATGAAAACATCAAAGTTTAGCTTTGGCAATCGGAAGAAAAAATGTCTACAGGAAAAAAGGAAATGCCTAATATTAAAACAAGTTGAAAAGAAGACTTTAAACATACTATATCCGATGAGCAAATAATTTATCAATTTACTACCCAAATACAACTGACTATCGATAAAGAAGAAAAAAATCCCGTGCTCACGTGGTGGTCTCGAAAAAATAAGAAGAAAAACTAATATTGCCAACAAAATAACAAATGCGATAAAAACAACAAGTTTGCATCTAAGCTAGACCTATTGAGAAAACAAATGTCCATACCAAACTAGTAGGTGTTTTTATGAAGCTAGTGTTTGTTTTTGGGTTTTTGATAAAATTTTGTATGAATTTCTTTTTTTTTATGCAGATGAACTAAAAAAACAGCTGGGCAAAAAAATCTCATAATGTCCGCAGGAAAAAATACCACGTCAGATATCACTACAATCTTAAATAGTAAGTTCTATGTTGATTTTCAATGTAATGTCGCCAGCAAAAAAGCGTCGCACAAAAAAGTAGTAAAAAATGTTCTTTTTGGATCCGGAAGTGAGTGCCAAAATTTGGCGGCATAAGCGATGAATTAAGCATGGCTTGTCATATGAAAACCGATGTCCACCATTTCAACAGCCGTTCACTGAATATCACCACTAACTGATGAAAAAAGTCTGATTAACCTACAACTGCAAAGTAATGAGGATCTTTCATACCAAGGGATGTTTTTAGGTCAAATTGAAGCTATTAATGGGGGACGCATTAGCTTTAAATATTTCAGAGGTTCTCAATTGCCTCTGGATTTACATCGTACTTACACAATTTTATTTCGCCCTGCACGTTTGCAATTACGTTACAAGTATCGTGCCATGGAATTGTTACCGATGATAATGAAGCATATAGGAAAGTTTCTGTTTCCTCAAAACATACCACCCATGGATCTGCCAAAGAAAAACTAAGTATAAATAAAATGCAAGTAATTTTTAATGAAACAAAAGCTAAGGAGATTTTTTACCCTAATATTACAGTTTGAACTTGTATAATAAGTCCATAGAATGTAATCCTGAGCAATCGCAGGCAGTTCATAATATTGCATCTGGTCCTAGAAATGATGCTACTTATATTATTTTTGGACCACCAGGTATGTGTACGAAAAAACTTTAATTTACATTAATTTCATGGACACACTCGCAATTTTTTTGTATATATTATTTTACCATATTAAATATAGGAAATATCTGAATGTCTATCCTTCTGTAGGTACTGGAAAGACCACCACTGTGGTCGAAGCTATTCTTCAAGTTTTGAAACGAAATGATACGAAAATTCTTGTTACCGCTCCATCGAATAGTGCTTGTGATGAGTTGGCATTGAGATTATGCAAAACCCTTAATACCATAGACATGTCTCGATCAATTGTTAGAATCTACGCTAGATCAAATGAATCAAGAATGGATACCATTAATGAGTTACTTTTGGAGCATTCAAATATGTATAATGGACATTTTTATCCAGATGTTGAGATACTACACGAATATCGCATTATCGTTTGTACCACATCTCTGGTCTCAAAATTAGCTACTGGTCAATTTGGACGATATAAAAACGGAAAACCAATATTCACTCACATGTTCATTGATGAAGTAGCTGCTGCAACTGAAGTGGAATCTTTATCGGCTTTATCTTTCATACTTTCGCCGGAGACATGCCTTATTATCTCGGGTGATCACAAGCAACTCGGCCCAATTATTAACTCAAAACGGGCTGAGGAATTAAAATTGGATGTATCGCTTATGGAGCGTCTACTTGATCGTAAATGCTATCATGTGGATCCACATACGGGAGAATATGATCGCAGCATACAGACACGTTTGCGTAAGAATTTCCGTTCACATCCTTCTATTGTTAAATTATATAGTGATATGTACTATAATAGTGAGTTGGAGGCAAAGGCAAATATTGGTAAGATCCTTGCTAGCTATACATTAAATCAACATATTGAAATTCGTTTTTCTTTGTTTGTTATTTATCCCATTAACAAGACGATGTCTCTTTGGCTAAAAACTGGCATTTATGTCCCAACAAGGATTTTCCGATCATATTTCATTCCATAAAGGGTCAAACACTCAGCGATAAACAATCATTTAGGTACGTAAAAGTTTTCACATTTTTTTTTCATCATCCTCAAAAGTTTTCCTGCCCTTTATTACTCAAGTTTATATAATGCGGATGAAGTAAAGGTGGTAATGGACTACATTAAGGATCTCATGTATTTCGGTATAAATGGTAAAGCAATTACGGAAACCGATATTGGCATCATATCTCCATATAAAAAACAATTTCAACGTTTTCGTGAAGAATTGAATATGCGTAGATGGTATCAAATCGAAACTGGTTCGGTGGAAACATTCCAAGGGAAAGAAAAAGAAATTATTATTGTTTCATTTGTACGTTCTGAATCTCCAACATTGGGATTTTTAGACAGTGATCGGGTAAGTAAAAATGATACGTTCAAAATGATTAAATTGAATTTCCACATATGTATCTCTTTTTCCAGCGTCTCAATGTTACTTTGTCCCGTGCTAAATCATTGCTAATATTAGTTGGTAACATTGCAACGTTATCTATGAATCCGAATTTTTATTATATCATCAAGGAATGTCAACGACATGGAACTTTGATTGGTGATATCAATATATTAACCGAGAATAAGACATTAAATACAATAGCCAAAAATCTACAAAATTTAAAGCTAGACAGCAATAACAATGACATCAAGTGGTGATATTCAGTGAACGGCCTGTTGAAATGGTGGACATTCGGTTTCATATGACAAGCCATGTTAATTCATCGCTTATGCGCCAATTTTGGCACTCACTTCCGGATCCAAAAAGAACATTTTTTACTACTTTTTTGGCGACGCTTTTTTTGCTGGGACATTAACATTGAAAATCACATAGAACTTACTATTTAAGATTGTAGTGATATCTGACGTGGTATTTTTCCTGGGACATTAGAGATTTTTTTGCCCAGCTGTTTTAGTTCATCTGTAAAAAAAAAGAAATTCATACAAAATTTTATCAAAACCCAAAAACAAACACTAGCTTCAATAAAAACACCTACTAGTGGTATGGACATTTGTTTTCTCAATAGGTTCTAGCTTAGATGCCAAATTTGTTGTTTTTATCGCATTTGTTATTTTGTTGGCAATATTAGTTTTTCTCTTATTTTTTCCGAGACCACCACGTGAGCCACGGGATTTTTTCTTCTTTATCGATGTAGTCTTATTTTGGGTAGTAAATTGTAAATTATTTGGCTCATCGGATATAGTATTTAAAGTCTTCTTTTCACTTGTTTTAATATTAGCATTGTCCTTTTTCTCCTGTAGACATTTTTTCTCCGATTGCAAAGTAAACTTTATGTTTTCATATTGCTTGCCTTTATAGATTCATTTGAAATTTATTGTGGTGTATTTGATTTTAATTGATTAATTATTTTTCAGTATTTTGATTCCACTTTTCAACTTGAATTTCCTGGGACGTGGAGCTTAACATATTTTTGGGCAGTGCTTTGGTTTTTTGAGTCATATCTCTCTCCAGAATACTTTGATTAGTTCTCGTAGCTAGTGAATACAAGGAAATATTTTTCATAAATTAATTATCGTTTATGAAATGATGAATACAAATTAAGTTACTTATGAAAAATATATATACATAAAATATATGAAAATATTCATTCAATTCAAATATGTATTCAAATATGTAAAAATATGGTCGCTCGGAGGTCGCGGTTTGGGTGAAAAATTTAGTTTAGATCAGGCCCTACTTTGTAGTTCAAAAAGTACAAACATTGTCATTCCTATTTGAACATGATCCTCTTTTAGAAAATGACTGATTATGGAGACGGATGTTAAATTCATTTTTTATCAATGTCCTGATTAGTTTGATGTTGAAAAAGCTTAGCTACCATGGTGCAATGGTGAGCATATCCGCCTTTCATAGAAAGGGCAATGGGTTCAATCACAATTTCGACCGAATTATTATCCTCTCACCGGAATGTGAAACGCTCTTAGGAGCGGGCTACAAAAAGGGGTCGAGTGCACGGTTGCCATTCGAGCCAAAATTAATCTATTCATTCATTTCTATAGGAAATTTGGTGAAAATTTCATTTCTATAGAAAATTTTGTCAAAATTCTATTTCTATAGATATTTTTCTCAAAAGTTTATTTCTATAGATTTTTTTTCAAATTTTATTTCTACAGAAAATTTTGTCAACATTTTATTTCTGTGGAAAATTTTTGTCAAAATTTTATTCTCTTAGAAAATTTGATGTAAAATTTCATTTCTATAGAAAATTATGTCAAAATTTCATTTCTTAAATAGAGAATTATGTAAAATTTCATTTTCTATAAAAGAAAATTATTTCTATAGAAAATTTTATATCTATATAAAAATTTGCCAAAATTTATAATCTTTAGAAAATTTTGTCAAAATTTTATTTCTCTAGAAAATATTATCCAAATTTTCATTTCTATAGAAAATTTTGTCCAGAATTTTATATCTATCTTTTGTCAAAATTTTATATCTATAGAAAGTTTTGTCAAAATGTCATTTCTATAGATAATTTTGTCAAAATTTTATTTCTCTAGAAAATTTTGTCAAAATTTCAATTTCTATAGGAAACTTTTGTCAAAATTTCATTTCTATAGGAAACTTTTGTCTAAAATTTTCATTTCTAATAGAAAATTCGGTCAAAATTTTATTTCTATAGAAAATGTTTGTCAAAATTTTATTTCTATAGAAAAAGCATTTATTTCTATAGAAAAATGTTGTCAAATTTTCATTCTATAGAAATTTGTCAACATTTTATTTCTTTATAGAAAATATTCTCAATAAGTTTATATGTTATCTATAGGTAAATTTTGTCCGAAATTTTATATATATAGAAATTTTCATGTATATATATAGAAATTTTTGTCAAAATTTATATCTATGGATAATTCTGTCAAAATTGTATTTCTATAGGTAATTTTGTCAGAATTCTATTTCCCTAGAAAAATTATTATCAAAATTTCATTTCTATAGAAAATTTTGTCAAAATTTCATTTCTATAGAAAATTTGTCAAAATTTTACTTCTCTAGAAAATATCAAAATTTTATTTCTATAGAAAACTTTGTTCAAAATTTCATTTCTATATGAAATTTTGTCAAAAATTCATTTCTTTAGAAAATTTTGCAAAAATTTCATTTCTATAGAAACTTTGTCAGAATTTATATCTAAACAGGTTGGCTGATAAGTCCCCGGTCTAACAAAGAAAAACACATTTTTTTTTGTCAAAAATTCGTTTTTATTGATTCAGTTCCCTTCAAGAGCGATACAATGATTATAACGACCTTCCAATTTTTTGATACCATTTTGGTAGTATATCCTTCGGGTTTGCCTCATAGGCCTCAGTTTCGGCGATCACCTCTTCATTGCAGCCAATTTTTTTTCCCTGCGAGCATCCTTTTGAGTTCTGAGAACAAGAAAAAGTCCCTGGGGGCCAGATCTGGAGAATACGATGAGTGGGGAAGCATTTCGAAGCCCAATTCATGAATTTTTGCCATCGTTCTCAATGACTTGTGGCACGGTGCGTTGTCTTGGAAGGAACAACACTTTTTTCTTCTTCATATGGGGTCGTTTTGCCGCGATTTCGACCTTCAAACGCTTCAATAACGCCATATAATAGTCAGCTGTGATGGGTTTTCCTCTTCTCATCCCAAAAAACAGAGGCCATTACTTTGCCAGCGGACTTTTGAGTATTTCCACGCTTCGGTTCACCGGTCGCTGTCCACTCAGCCGACTGTCGATTGGACTCAGGAGTGTAGTGATGGAGCCATGTTTCATCCATTGTCACATATCGACGGAAAAACTCGGGTGTATTACGAGGTTAACAGCTGCCAAACACGCTCAGAATCATATCAAGACGTTGTTGTTTTTTGGTCAAATGTGAGCTCGCGCGCGGCACCCATTTTGCACAGAGCTTCCGCATATCCAAATATTTGATAATGAATATGACCAACACGTTCCTTTGATATCTTTAAGGCCTCTGCTATCTCGATCAACTTCATTTTACGGCTCATTCAAAATCATTTTGTGGATTTTTTGATGTTTCCGCGTAACCACCTCTTTCGGCGCGTCCCACTGCGTTCACCGTCCTCCGTGCTCATTTCACCACGCTTGAATTTTGCATACCAATCAATTATTGATTTCCCTGGGGCAGAGTCCGGAAACTCATTATCAAGCCAAGTTTTTGCTTTCACCGTATTTTTTTCCCTTCAGAAAACAGAATTTTATCAAAACACGAAATTCCTTTTTTCATTTTTCACAATAACAAAAGTTGCTTCACAAAAGACGCTCTATTTCACAAACTAATTGACTTACAGACGTCAAATTTTGACACAAATCATTTGAAGGTTGGTACTATATAAAAATAAAATGCATTTAATACTATCGACGCCATCTATGTATCAGACCGGGGACTTATCAGCCAACTTGTTATCTTTTGTCAAAATTTTATACCTATAGATAATTTTGTCAACATTTTGTTTCTATAGAAAATCTTGTCAAAATTTTATATCTAATTATACAATTGCCTGTTTCGATATCAGGCTAACATGAAATATAATAACATTTTATATCTATAGAAAATTTTGTCAAGATTTTATTTCTTTGACTATACATAGCCAAAATTTAATTTCTATAGAAAAATTTGTCAAGATTTTATTTCTATAGAAAATTTTGTCAAAATTTTATTTCTATAGAAATTTTTCTCAAAAGTTTATTTCCATAGAAAATTTTGTCAAGAATTTTATTTCTATAGAAAATTTTATCAAGATTTTATTTCTATAGAAAATTTTGTCAAAATGTTATTTTGTCAAAATTTTATTTCTATACATAATTTTGTCAAATTTATATATTTTTTCTTTTTTTTTAGGCAAGGAAACAGCTTTTTCTTTTCAACAGAAACAAGAAACTTTTTTGCTATTATTACAATTTTTTCTTATTTGCATTAAAAAAATAGCTCTTACCAACTTGGCTACTTGTTTTCTGAACAAGCTCTTGATTACATAGAAATCGATAATTTCACGTCATATGTTATTTTGGAGTTAACTTTGCTTTTCTCTATTTTTCCAATAAATACGCATTACGACGTGATTTTCTCTTCTGCTT
>PGFW01022828.1:0-13956 GCA_003123925.1 Haematobia irritans
ATGGCGCCGCTTCGCCTCGTGATGGGTGGTCAATGGCTCCTCTCCCTCCCAATGCACTCCGACATCAGACACTATCACCCGGGAGCCTTTTACAAAAATCATGTCTGGCTTTCGGAGTCCCTCATCGCAGTACACGTGTTTTTCAATGTGGACCATCCATCCTTTCCGCCTCGCCGCCGCCACTAGTCGGTCTTGCACAAAATTGTGGCGATTAATTCTGTCGGCGTGCGTCAGGGGGCACGCCTGCAGCACGTGGCATACCGTCTCCTGCCGCCTGCACCCCTCCGCTCTGCACCTCCTCTGATTCACCGGGTTTGAGGGTATAGCTCTACAGGGTAACAGGTTAAAACGCAGCAGCACTGCCCGCACATAGTCCTCCCCCGACCAAAATGGCGGAGGGTCATATACCCAACTGCTACATGCCTTGTCGCCGTTCACCTGTCTTAGGCCTCCACACCCCGAGAATGACGCGTTCAACCGAGATGAATGGTGTTCTACGTTATCTGTTTTTCGGCTGATCGGTAGGACCATTCCCTGGACCCGTCCCCTCCAATTCGCCTCCGCGTCCACCACCGCCGCAAAGATCTCATCGGCCTCCCGGAGCCGGGTCAGCCTACCCGCTATTATCCCTGGTATCCTCTCCGCTAGACACATAAGGCCCAAGCCGCCCTCCTTCAACGGCGCGTGCAGTATTGAGTTATGTGAATGAGGATTTAGATGAAGGATTCCCCTCACGAAGCACCTAATCTTCCTGTCCGCTTCCTTAAGTACTTTTCTCGTAATTGTGGGCTGCTGAAAAAAGGCAACATAGCGAGGCAGCAGGAAATCCCTCAGCATTCTCAGCTTTTGAGCAGGCTTAAGGGGTGCTCTCTTAAGCCGCTGGAGATGTACGAAGAGGGACTCGTTCGTCACCGTGTGTTCTCCGAACGGGGTGAATTCAGCACCCAAATACCTCACCACCTCCTCCACCCCGACCGCTGCAATCTGCCTCTCCCCACACCGCAAAGCACCACCCTGTATAGCCACCTTCTTTTTACTCGGGACAGTCTCAAGTCTGATTACATGACTCTTCCCCTCATTAATTGCCATGCCCCTCGCATTGACGAATGCCAACACATGCTCCATCATCCTGGACGCATTGTAACGACGGGTTTTTCCCCTTTAGCTGGGATAAGCTCACGGGGCCAGGTGACGTCACAGAAAAAATTCGGTTTCGTGGACAGTGAAGAGCGAAAAGGCAGATGTTTATGGTTTAAAAGGAAACAATGGCGTTTATTGGGTTAAGAATGTTTACAAAGCAGTGGAAAACTAATACTATTGATTGTCAGCGGTCAAAGGCGTAATGAGACCCAGCGGTCATCAAACTTGATGGTCGACAGATGTTTCGGCGGTGTATTGCCTGCGGGTATTATGGTTCGTGTCCAGAGCGGCTAGTCTCCCCAAGGGAAATCACGGTAGGCATGGGATCACCACTGGAGAGATAACTCTCCTCCAGTATAGGAACGGGAACGTAAGGTTAAGGGATTCGGCAGGAACTTGGCACTAGTGTGAGAAGGGGAAGGGGAAAAAAAACTTACGACTGGAGAGATAACTCTCCTCCAGTGTAAGAGGGAAAACAAAGAATGGTAACAAGGACTAACGGCTAGGGGGGAATAGGTAAGGGAACTTACGGCTAGAGAGACAACACTCCCCTAGTGTAAGAGGGAGGATAAGAAGGGAAAGGAAGGCTCCCGAGTAGAGAGACAACTCCCCTCCAGTGGAAGTGGGGAAAAGAAAGGAAAGGAGGACTTACGACTAGAGAGACAACTCTCCTCTAGTGTAAGGAGGGGGAAAAAGAAGGGATGGGAGGACTTACGACTAAGAAGACAACTCTCCTCTAGTGTAAGAAGGGGGAAAACGAAGGGAAAGGATGGCTTATGGCTAGAGAGACAACTCTCCTCTAGTGTAAGAAAGTGAAAAGAGGGGAAAGGAGGACTTACGACTAGAGAGACAACTCTCCTCTAGTGTAAGAAGGTGAAAGGAAGGGAAAGAGGGACTAGAGAGACAACTCTCCTCTAGCACACTACTCAATACGGTCTACAATAATGACAAATATGCCACACTTTACTCCCGGTTCCGATGTTGCCTCCTTGGTTGCTGTCGCCCAACTGCCCCCATGTCACACACTACCTGTCCTTTTATACGTTTCACCAGCAGGCGTAATAGGTGATGGCCACCTTTTATATTATATTAGTCTACTTTACTTACTTACTCTAGATTGTAGGGTTCTAACTTAAAATTTAATCCATAAGTTTTTAATTTGTAGTGTGATCATTCACACATCTCATACATTTTTGTTGTTGTACATAAAATTGCATGTTAACATTCTAAACATTTTTAACATACGCTGCATCTGCACTTAACATTGTTTTGTTTACTATGTTGATTCATCGACATACTTTGGTATTCGATGACTACATCAACGTATGCATATATCCAACTGACCTATATATTATTGCCGTTCTTGTTACTCTTAAATAGAACATTGAACTAAGCAAGAATATGGGCAAATGGGTTCAAAGCAGAGCAATGCTGCGCAGTCAGCATAAATGCAATTGTAACGTAAAATGTGAAAGTAAGAATGAGAAACACATGTGTGTAGGAATGTGTGTAATCCATGACTTATCATTGGTCAATTCATTAATGTAAATATGTATTAGTAAATTTATGATTGAAAAATGTAAAATAGTTTTAAGAAGAAATTAGTATAAAAGAGGGACCTTGAGCCCACAATAAACAGAATTGACATAGACACAAAGAAATACACTTGTGTTTTATTTATTCTATCCAGTTCAATTCCATTACATGGCGATCCTGCCAAACTTATGCGTTCTATTCGCATTTAGTAAATAAAAAAATGATAACAATAATAATAAATCCTTTCATGCGTAAACAGCCGCATAGAATTTAATTAATGCGTTAACATCCGCATTAAAAAAAAAAAAAAAAACAAACAAGAATATTTTTGTTTAAAACAAAAATAGTTGTGTTGCAAGACGCACAAAATGATGGAAGATACTGCCAATACTATCCAGGCGGTCCAACCCACGCCGAGGGTTGTCGATTGGAACGAAATAAGGATCCAAGGTCAGGAAATGATACCAGAAAAAGGCAAAGGGATCCAAATCGCTAAAATATTAAAAAGAGACGAGGATCAAAACTATCAACAGCCAACAAACATTACTTGGAGACCAGGAATCGGATCAGAAAAACCAAACAAATACACACAAAAAAAAGGATTCATTAATATAACAAAAATATATAAAAATAATTAGTAGTTAGCTAAAAAAAAGGTTTGCATTCATCTGCAACCCAAGAGGCTAGAAGGCATTGCTGCTCTTAGCCAAGTTAGCTTAAAATAGTAACTAATATATAAATAATAATGACACACAACTAAAGCCAAACAAAATTTAACATATTTAAACAAAACATACAACAGACAAATTTAAAACTTAAAAAAAAAAAAATACACTAATAAATATCCTATTTATAATAATAGTTAATAATACTTATAGTACAATAATAATCACTATAATATAATTTGTCTTAGATGGAAAACAATGTTTCATACAAAAAAAAAAATAATAATAGATATAATAAAAAGCGATAATTTGATTAAAGTATATTGTAACAAAATTTGTAACAGAAAAATAGATTTAAGAATTAATTTCTCTTGATAAAAAAAAAAAAAAAAAAAAAAAAAATATATATATATATATATATATATATATATATATATATATATATATATATATATATATATATATATTTATATATATATATATATATTATATATATATATATTATATATATATATATATATATATATATATATATATATATATATATTATATATATATTAAAAAGATAAATTTTTCAAGCAAAAATTAGATAAGAACATATTTAATTTATCCATACAACTAATTAAAAAATAATATAAATTATAAAAAAATAACGTAGGAAGCATTAAATTGGACATATGGACAACATAGATAATTAATATAACAAATCACATTTTCAAAAACTAGTAACTGAAATATGAATTTACAATCTAAATGTTTAATATTGTGTTGATAACTACACAATATATAAATTTTTGGACATAAACTATATTGACCAAATAAAATTTGGGAGCAAAAATAAGATTTCCAATAAATTATAAGTCTTTCGAAACTGATCAGAATTAATTTCGCATTAGGTGCTATGTTATCACAGGAAATGATCCATCAAACCTGTTATTAACATTTGGGAAATTCAGATCTTTCATCCCTATATTCATAATACTGGCACTAATGCTCAAGATCATTAATAGCATTATTTTCACACAAAAATCCAAGTTCTAAATTAACTCGAATAAGGTTAGAATTATCTGATTATGATTTTGATATTATTTACAAAAAAGGGATAAACAATATTAACGCTGACGCACTTTCAAGCATACAATTAAACATGTTCCGACACTCTAAAACCAATGATACCTCAAAATATAGATGACAAAATAAAAAAATCGCTGGTGATAACACGAGGAATGAAATAAAAATGCGCATAAAAGAAAATAATAAAAATGAGGAATATATGCATGCTAATAAAAATAAGATGTCTTCTCATAGTGAGCCTGATCAACTCAAAGTTTGGGAATGTACATCAATAAAAGATATTAAACTCGCGAGAAAAATGAAATTTGAATTATGTAAGTCGACTAATGAATTTAAGATTCTTGATAATCATTCTGTGAACGAATTGCGCATAAGGTGTAGCGATAATCCCTATTACTCAGGTAATCTTTGGGAGAAGCTGTCATCTGAGTTAAGCAGAATGAATGTTAAGACTTTCGCACTAGAAAAAGGTGACGAAATATTTAATATAATAACCCATGTGGGAAATTTAAATAAGAAATGAATATATATTTGAAAAATAATGACGTCAAAATATTATTATATGAAAATCCTCGAAATATAACAAATAAAGAAGAACAATATAAGCATATAAATTATATCACGATACACCATGCGGAGGTCATTTTGGAGTTAAAAAGACATTAACAAAACTAAGACAAAAATACATATGGAAAAACATGTCTCAAATGATAAAAAAATATGTTACTACATGCGATTTATGTCAAAGAAATAAACAAACAAAACATACTAAGGAACCTTTAATAAAGACAGACACACCTATAGATAGTTTTAGCACAGTTGTCATTGACACCGTAGGCCCCTTACGTCCATCAGAAAATTATCGTTATATTCTGACTATGCAATGCGAATTGACAAAATATGTAATAGCTGTACCTATGGAGACTAAAGAAGCCAAGTCTATAGCAAAAACTTTGAATGAAAATTTAATTTTGCGATATGGCATATTTAAGACCTTGAAATCTGATAGAGGCACTGAATTCGTTAATGAATTAATGGACGAATTGTGCAAACTATTAAAGATTGAACAAAGGCTTTCGACACCATACCATCACGAGACTTTGGGCACAATTGAAAGAAACCATAGAGTTTTGAATGAATACTTTTTGTCTTTCGTAAATGACGATAATTGGAGTAATTGGATACCTTACTATGCATTTGCATACAACATAACACCACATGTTGATACTGGGTATTCACCTTTTGAATTAATATTTGGCAAGCTACCAACCTTGCCAGGGGAGAGTGTGATGAATGACACAAAAATCTATGACATTGACAAATTAAAATTAAGATTAAAAATATCATTAGAAAATGCTAGAAAGTTAATAGAACAAACTAAAATCAAAAGAAGTCAAACATCATTATTGAATACAAATAGAATAGATTTAAAATTAGGTGATTTAGTTTTGAGTAAGGAAAGAAAATAGAAAGAAAAACCAAGCACCATACCATGGTCCATATGAAATAACTGAAATCAAAGAAACTAATGTACAAAAAAAATAGAGAACAAAGAAAAAAATTACACAAAATCGTTAAGAAAAATACCAAAAAATAATATCTCATAAGTCAAAAATATATCATTGCTATCAAATTACTATTAAAAACAAAATTATTACTAAACTTAAACAATTTACCTTATTATAATTTCAAAACCAAAAATATTGTAAATAAAAAATAAACAACATAAAAGAGGAAAACACGATATGAAAGAGTGCGATGTGAGATAGAACCACATCTTGTACCCAATTTGTTTCGTATAGACCACACAAATTGTGTACAATTCTCTTTAGGGTGAGGGTGTAGTGTGATCATTCACACATCTCATTCATTTTGTTGTTGTACATAAAATTGCATGTTAAACATTCCTAAAATTTTTAAACATACGCTGATCTACACTTCAACATTGTTTTGTTTACTATGTTTGAATTGGGAGCCAACTCCGTTTGGTGCATAGGTTAGCATGCCCGCCTGCATACACAAGGTCGTGGGTTCGATTCCTGCTCGACGAACACCTAAAAGTTTTTCGCCAGCGGTGGATTATCCCACCCTCAGTAATGGATGTGACATTCTGAGTGGTTTCAAAAAGCTTCTCTAAGTGGTTTCACTAGATGTGGAACGCCCGTTCGACTTCGGCCTATGAAAAAGAGGTTCCCTTGTCTATTGAGTTTAACATGGAATCGTGCAGCACTCAGTGATAAGAGAGAAGTTCACCACTGTTGGTATCAAATGACTGAATATCTAAGTGAGCCTGTATTACATCGGGCTGCCACATAGACCTACCTAACCTAACTAACTATGTTGATCATCGACAAACTTTGGTATTCGATTGACTACATCACGTATGCATATATATCCACTGACCTATATATTATTGCTTCATTGTTACTCTTAAATAGAACATTAAACTTAAGCAAAGAAATGGCAAAATGGGTTCAAAGCAGAGCAAATGCTGCGCCCACGTGCAGCATTAATGCAATTGTAACGTTAAAATGTGAAAGTAAGAATTGAGAAACAATGTGTGTAAAGATGTGTGTAATCATGACTTATCATTGTCAATTCATTAATGTAAATAATGTATTAGTAAATTTATGATTGAAAAATGGTAAACATGTTTTAAGAAGAAATTAGTTATAAAAGAGGGACCTTGAGCCGACAATAAACAGAATGACATATGAACACAAAGAAATACACTTGTGTTTAATTTATTCTATCGCATTTAATTATTAAGAAATTTAACAAAACTTTAATTCATTAAACAAAGAATTCAAATTCAACTATATAATACATATAATCAAAAGGAAAATGGTAGCAAATTCAAATTAAAACGATAACCATGTGGGGTCGAAAACGCATCGTCGTGACGTTCTGGCGTCACACTGCCTCCCCTTCCAAGACAGCCTAAGTCCGATCAGGCCATTCGTAGCGATTGATCGTGTCCTCTTCGGTCCAAACGAAAATGCGGGTAGCACTGCCCTTAGGCATTCATGGCCAACGCTTCTTGTTGTGTGTGGGGAACATGGATGCTGAATGGGCGTCTCTAAAACGAAACGGCTGGTAGCTCCCGTCGTATCTCCTGCACTCAGTTCCAGAACGGGTTTCAAATGCCACCTCTGGCTCGTCACCCGGGGCGGTGGAATGACAATGACACTGCGTATTTCGATCGGGGACCGAGCTCCCCGTGTTGGGCTGGCAGCCTTATGTTGGTTCGACTTGTCGGCTCATCGTGTCGGATTCTGACACAGTCCAAGTCCATTTAAGCATGGCCGATGCGCCAGTGGCGCGCTAACTCACGCCCGTTCCAGAGGACCGCCGTCAGCGTCTCAGCGTCAGCATACGATTGCGCTGTCGGAGTCATGGCGGACATGATTAAGTCCGGCAACGCCTGGGTGGCGTTAGAGATATTCCCCCATACGCCTAGTAGCTCATCAAATGGAACTTAGGCGATGGTACCTCTGGTTCTGGATGTTGAGCAATGGAAAATGCCTATTTCCTCGTCTAGCAATATCTCGTCCAATAAGGGCCGGAACCTCGTGTTCGTACGCAGCGACCGCGCACCAGAGAGAATGCTGACGGTGGCCTTCTATTGTGCCTGTCACCGATCGGAGTAGGGGTTTTTCGGAATGTGTGCAACCGGGTTTGGGTTTTCGTCGCGAAGGGCTGTGCGGGGTGTGTATGAACTCTTCATCAAGATAGATGCAAATCACTTCATCTGCATTCGTACCAGGGTGCTAAGGAAGGGGGTTTGTGGATGGCATAGCAGAACGGTGATAACAACGCTGCAAGCGTTTCATAGCTGCTTCCTTTTCCTCTATAACGGGCTTGCTGCATTTGCCATCTCTTTTTATAGTACGCCTTGTGTGCTACTTAACCATTCTTCCCTTGTCGCTCTTCTATTCCTGACCCGATTTTTTCCCGATTTCGTTGTATTTTTGGACGACGTGTATTTGCTTTTTTTTTCGCTCTTCACTGATTGTTCGGGAGGAGTCCAGTTTTACCACTCGTTTGGGCGCGAGGCTGGCTTTTGTCGCTACCGCCGGTCAATTTTTGGTTGTGTGGAGTTGTTACCTGGCGAAGAGTCAGAATATAAAATGTGTATGTTTAGTAGTTCGTGAATTCAAGCTGGTGATAATTACGGTTTCAGCTCTCCTAAATGGCAATTCGCGAATATCGCCCTTTCCGCAAACCACGAATTTCTTTGCAATGACTGGTGACGCGAAAATGGACTCACCTCATGTGGCCCGGCAAACTTGCGTGCTTAGTTTGGCCGCGAAAAATTCTCGACCGCTTTGGACAGTGGATGTTTGCTTTACTAAACTTTATCGCGATAGCAGTTTCCAGGGCCGCGACGCAGAATCAATAGTGCCTCCGCTGTTCCTGTCCCTGCGCGGCCAAGGTTCGTCCTTACGATTTGTATACTCTTGCAGCTCGGTGAACTTGGCTGTGTGCGTTCTTTTTGTTCTGACCAAGTCCCCAGTGTAGCCTGATCGAATTACCGCATTCGGCAAGCGTGGCTCCCCGACACTGTACCAGGTACGCGGGTACTGTATCCAGTGGAATCGCGCAACACTCGTGTTAATGGCAAGATGTTATTTCGGGTAGAAATTCGTCCCCATTTGACATGTAGTCCGGTTGCGAACACTGCGCCGATTCATTGTTTTAACGGTCCGGTACTCTTCCGTGGGGTTTTCTGTGGGGTATAGGGCGCAAGTAAATTGGCGGCGTACACCAATCTCGTTCGAAAATTTATTTTTCACGCACTATCCGACTGTAGAACTTGGCTGCCATTGTCCCGTCAGGAAAAACCTTTGGGCCCAACACGTACCCAGAATCCTCTCGAAATGGCTTGCATAACACCCTCCGCGGGTCGCCTTTTCGCATGGGAACGCAGTTCTACCCACTTAGAGAAACGATCCACAAAAACGAGAAGCATAGTATCCCATTGGCCTGGTACGTTGGCAAGGCTCTGACGAAATCCGCAACAAACTGTGCCAAGGTTCCTACCGGAATGGTTACTAAGATCTGACCATTGTCGGGCCGTTTGGTTTGGTTATACTTTTTTGACAAACGTCGCAGCGTCCGCGACAAACTGGAACATCACGAGGCCATACCCGGCCAATTAGTAGCGATTGTATATAGGTGCCAACGTTCTTTCGGAGTCCCATGTGTCCTGGCGCGGTTGACTTTGGTTCTCTTTCAGCCACTTGGGGCCGGAGGTGGTAGTACACATAATTCCACGAGCTGGCTGTACTTCGTTCTGGGATGAGTGGGGATATGCCGGGAATAATTGGTTTCCCACGATCGCGTAATCCGGGAAAACTTCTTGGGGATTCAGCTGATCTCATCTATCTTTCTTTCACCCAAGACATTCCGACTGGAATCCGATACCACCCGCTGAAGAGTCTCGACCGGTGCCCGGGAAAGGGTATCCGCGATTTCGTTCAGGCCACCTTTCCTGTATCTGATGTCGAAGGTATATTGGTTGGAGCTCGAGGGCCACCGCGACTAGTCGTCCCGGTTGGATTGTCAATGAGTTGAGCCACTTCAGCGCAGGTTGAATCGGTGATTACTTGATATCGATAGCCCTCCAGGTATGGTCGCATTTTCCGTATGCCCCCAGAACGAATCGCCAAGACACTTTTTCTGTGGCTTGAGTAATTTCTAATCCGCCCCACTTCCAGAAGTCCCTGCTGGCGTATGCAATACCCGTTTCAATCTTCCTCGAACTGTTGCGTTAAGGATGCGCCGAGTCCATAGTCATTGGCATCCGTAATGCAATAGGAATGTTTGTTAAAATCCGGACATGTTAGATCGGCGCCTGTGTCGCCTTAGCCTTCAGTAGTTTGAACACCGTTTTGCTGATCCTGCCGTCCCACCGCCAATGTTTTTCCCTTCTTCAAACAAACGATGTGAGCCGGATGCCACCAAAGTGGCGAAATCTGGAGACGAATCGCCTGCTACACGAAGCTACTCCTAGGAAAGGACGCAGTTCCTTAAATAGTAGACCGGAGCACACATGCCTTGGATCGCAGCCACTTTAAATCGGGGTCCGTATCGATCCCCCTCCACTGATCACATGACTAAGTATTTTCGTTTCCCCGCTTGAAGAAACCGCACTTTGGCCGGGTTGAATACGCAAGTTGGCTGCCGTAGTCTTCGAAAAACCTTCTCGTAAGTTCTTAAGATGGTGATCCAATGTCTTACGATAACTATTATGTCCATCCAGGTAAGCGGGAAAGCGTTAGGGTTCGAGGTCAGGACCTATGACGTATCGATTGGCGCCGTTGGAAGGTTGCTGGCGCTGAGTTGCAATCCAAAATTGCATGACTTTCTTCCCTCGAGATTGGTTCTGACACAGTTGTCTGCGTGGTATATACGTCGGCTATAGGTTCTTCGTCGGCCGTAGATTCCACTGAGAAGATTCCAGCAAACCTCTCCTCCGCCTCCCGCATCCCCGCCGACATGTTGGACGACCATCCATGACCATCCAATATGCGTCTCGCTAGGTTTTTGGGGTTAGCTGTGTACTCCTTCTGCGCAAGGCGGTATTCTTTCGCTCGTCTTCGCCGCGGGCCTAACACCTCGGTTATCACAAACCTGTCCTCGTATTGGGAAAAGGAGCTAACCTCTCTGCCGTATTGGCGGGTAATGGATTCAACCAGCCCGTCCAGCGCCGCTATATCTCGAGTACGCACTATTCTCTCTCTTAAGTGCGAGTCCGCCTCACCCAGGTCCAGTCCAGTGAGGCATTCCAGAAAAGATTCCGCACTCTGGTCCCCACCTCCACCCTCCTCCGCCGACTCATACTCGGTCTCCTCTCCCTGCTCCGCCGCGTTCTGAGCCTCTTCCCTCAAGGCCGCCACCGTCGCCATATAGGACCTCCGTTGACGTCTCTTTTTAATGGCATCCCTCGACCTGCTGGAAATGGTGGTTAGTCGATCAATTATAGCTGACGGGTTTGAAGGGTCCATGCCAGCTTCCACCGATGCCAACTCCGCCTGCTCATCCCTGGACCATGCCCGACGGGAGGTTGATGGTATTTCCTCGAGTAATCCCCTGTTGTAACTCTCGGGATGTGCGCGTCTCTCATGTTGACGCAGTCCAGGGTAGGTGTTGAAGGTTCTCTGACATATATTGCAACGATTCTCTATGTTCATGTTGCCCCGGCATGTTTTTCGGCGTATGTGCTGCTTCAGACCTGCCTCGGTCAGAAATGTTCTCTCGCATACCGCACATTGAAACCCTGGTGCCGGCGTATTAAGGGGGACCTGCTGACTTACCATTCGGCTTGGTGTACCGTGCGATTGGGGTTGTGATGACGACACATTGGTGTTCTGCTGAACCTGTTCCACCCGCTCGGAGCTCAGCCCTCCCGGCTGCATCTGAACACGTTGTTGCTCCGGCGGTGGGCTAAAGGAGTCTTCCCGCTCCAGTTGTTGCGTTGGAGATGAGTTTCTACGCTGTTGTTCCACCCGCCTAGAGCGCAGCCGCCTATGTTGTTGTTGAGGTGGCGACTGCATCGGAACACGTTGCTGCTCTAGCGGTGGGCTAGATGAACCCGCCCGGTCTTGTTGTTGCGCTGAAGATGAGTTACTACCCTGCCGTTCCACCCGCCTAGAGCGCAGCCGCCTCTGAAGTTGTTGAGGTGGCGACTGCATCGGAACCCGTTGCTGCTCTAGCGGTGAGTTGTACAACGCTGGCTGATCCTGCTGTTGTTCTACGCGCCCAGAGCGCAGCCCCCTCCGCTGCATCTGAACACGTTGATGCTCTGGCGGTGTGCTGCATAACTGCTGACCCTGTTGACTTCCCTGTACATGGGGCGATTGGGATGGCTGTTGTTGTTGCCGACGGGTGCGCAGCCGCCTCTGATGTTGTTGAGGCGATCGCTGCAACGGGTGCTGCTGTTGTTGCTCCTCATGCACCTGCCCCCTATCATCCCCACTTAAACCACCCATCAATTGGCGTTGCGGCTGATGTTGTTGCCGCATGGGCGACATACGCCGCGGACGCAGCTGTTGTTCGTGCTGCAGTTCTGGTGAATGGCTATGCTGCTGATGTTGTTGCTGCCGACGTGCCGAACGTAACTGCCGCTGATGTTGTTGCTGCCCGTCACGCTCATCTGTCCCGCCATTCGTATCAGAACGACGCCGCTGTTGCAGCTGCTGTTGTTGCTGCATGGTCTGGGTATGCTGCCGCTGACGGCTCGCCCCAGGCCGCCTCTGATCTCGTTGTGGCGACACTCGGCCGTACCCGTCCATACCCGCCACCTGTCGGGCGTTCTCATTATACTGTTCATTGACTGTTGGTGATGGAGGCCTCGCCGAATCGCTGGCTTGCCTTAGTCTCCTTGCTTGCCTAGTTTCCATCACTAATCCTACTCTCCCTCACAGGAAAGCAAAACTCTCATCAACCAAAAATCCCCCAATTCAAAAATGTATCATACCCGCCGCCTAGTATAAACGGCCCATAAGAAATATTTAAACTTAACGTTCATCCAAGTATCCAATGGACGGTAATGCTGGTGGCTCGTGTCGCCGCTAAGAAAATTCTCAATGGGCAACGCTATTGGCTCGTGTCGTCGCTAAGAAAATTCTCAATGGGCAACGCTATCGGGTCGTGGCTCCGCTAAGTAGTCAGCAGCGGTGTTGCCAGCTATGTGTATCTGTATTTGATGATGTTGACAAAAATACACACACACATACGCACCTGCACATGCCAGCAAAGCACAAAGGAAATTGTAGATCCGAGTTGACTCAGTAATCCGCAAATATTTCAGGCATCCGCCAACCGATTTACGAAATAATAACACCAACTTGATCACGACACTTTATGCTACACAACCATCTAAAAAAATACCCGCGAACTGTTTCTTATCCCACTTAAAACTCGGTGTAAAGTGGAGCGAATATAAAACACGTCTGCACTGAATGACTGTAGTTAAGAGAAAAAAAAAAAAAAAAAAAAGAAAGAGAGAATTTTTTTGGTGGGTGTCCACGCCAAACCTTCTCAAACAGGTCCGTACCAATATCCGCAAGCTGTCTCCAAGGTGGAAGAGTCTCTAGTCGATAGAATTAATGTAGTAAGGGAAGTCGGCAAATTAGATCCGTTAACTTCGGGATAAGGATTGGCTCTGAAGATTGAGATAGTCGGCTTTGATTTGGGAAGCAATAAACAATGGTTTATTGATCTCGTTCTGGTAAAATAAGGTCTCCGGATCTGTTCCTCGGATAGTAGTTACGAACCAATTGTGGAACTTTCTTGCTAAAATTTTTTAGGGCATCATTCGCATAGTGGTTCTCTTTAAATTATAACGACTATCAATTAACAATCAATTCAGAACTGGCACGGAATTGGGGAATACGACTGTCAATTAAAAACAAAGCATTGTGATGCCCTAGCGGGTGTTGGACACAATGTGATTTTCTGCCCAGTGCTTCTGAATTGCAATAGTGAAGAATATTCAAGTAAGCGCGGTAAATCGGCGGGAGTAACTATGACCTCA
>PGFW01022831.1:7624-23498 GCA_003123925.1 Haematobia irritans
CTACCAGGTGTTACACGCAAAAAAATAATTCTTTCCTCCCAAACGAAATTTTAGACAAACAAAGTTCGTTTCTCATTTGCTTTTCGCTGTAAGGAAGTGTATTTGGAAGAAAAGTGTATACTTTTTGTGATAAACGTTTATTCTTTCAAGGATGTAAAAACAATTTCATAAAGACAAACTCAAAAAAAAACATTGTTTTCTTGCTAATTGCATTTTCCCTCACATCTTTCTCACATCCACGAAGTTTTTTAGTTCTTAACACCTTTTCCTGTAATACCAACAATGTAGAAGAAATTATACGATTTTATAAATTTAAATTTTTTTTTTTACCTTTCGCCTGGACGGAGAATCGAACCGCGGACCATGCACTTTGTAAGCCAACACATAAACCCTTTTAAAACAATTAAAAACAAAAAACATTCATATTTTCCTACAACACTTTTAATTGACATCTGGTTACGAGATCAATTGTGCTCCAAGAAAAACTTGAAAAAACTATAAACAAGTTGCCGCTCTTTTTTTCTCCTCTCTTATCTCTTCCTTTTTTTTCCATATATCTTTTTCTCATTTTTTTTCTATTTCATTATAATAACATAAATCTTTTCTCTTTTTTTTTCTATTTCCCAAAATTTATTTGTTGGCTTTTTATCAACAAACGGACTCACAAGTAAAAATTTTGATAATTAAATTGTCATAGTCTCGGCAAAATTGCAATTAAAATGAATAATTAATTTATGTAAGTATGCATTTTAAGTGAAAATAAAACTTTTCAATATCCGTTATATTTCAATAAACAAAAATAGTTTTTTTGCTTTTTAGCTATGTTTTTGGAGGAAATCTAACGGTTGTTATGATTATCACAAAAAACTAAGTAAGCATTTTTCGGACAGAAATTTAAGAAAACGAAATTTTGTTAGGTTTGAGGAAAAAACTTGAAGTGCAAATTGCAAAAAAAGTTTTTGTCCAATACGAAATATCACGATGTTGTGAAAATTTAGATATCTTAAAAAGCTTAACTATTTTTGTTGGAAATACGAAGTTTCTAGTGCAATCTGTCATTTTTTAATTTGTTATAGAATTTATTCTGGTTTGCTAGTTATTTGAGGTAACATACCAAAGTTTTCCCTATGAAATCTACTTACTTATTCAAACAAGATAATATCCGAAGACGGCTGCAATGATCAAGAACTAATGCAACGATTTTGGCCGGAAACTTTATGTGCTGCTCTATGGGCCATGAGGAGAGTCTGATGTATTTTGAACTTATTTTTAACGCAAATAATATAATTTTGTGTACGATTATACATAAATTTTTTTAAATTAGCCTAAGGAACATCAAATTTGTGATCCGAAGAAGGGCACTCGACTATCGAACAACTCATACGTCACCAATAACATTGAAAAAACCTTCGAGAAGAAAAAACAACCTGCTTTCGCCATATTCTCAAGAGATTTCCAATCCTTTGTTGGAGTATAGCATGATGGTCTCCTTTTAAAGAGGTTATTGTGAGATTTATTTAGATCCTACGTCAGATAATCGCTTTATTGAGTACGTTCATGATAATGAATTACTAAATCATATCCAATATCTGTAGGGAATTCGAGCAAGGCCGTCTTTAACTTTTTATAGAGCGCCCTGGGCATAATGGCCCTAGACTTTTGATCAGAACACTATTTTGTTATAATAAACAATAAAAAATAGAAAAACAACCGTTACTTATTGCGTACTCGCATTAATAAGCGAATAGATCAAGTGTAATATTGCCACAACAACTCCCTCGCGCACACAGGTTAGCTGATTAAAAGTCATATCTAAGAAATTATATTAGGCATTCCAAGAAATGCAGTTTATAACTTATTTTGTACAAGATGCGAAAAGAATTAGGAGCAAGGTACAAATTAATATTAGTAAATGCGATTCGGGAGTTGATGGTACTTAATTAACGGCAAATGTAACGATAAAACAAAACCGATATAGAAAAATCGACAGAGCCACGAGCAACTTTTAAAACTGACTAACTCTTTTCAAACTTTCTTACGCACTCAATCATCTTTCCTCATAGACATCAATAAGTTGGCGTTAGGGATACCTGATATCAGGTTTGCCTCCTCAATTTATGTCGTTGGAAGAGTAAACCATTTTTTAGATTTGAAGACAGGCAAAATCGTTAGGTTTAAAGTGCCAGCCGTTTTAAGTTTCAGGCTCACTATAGACCTATTCAGTCCATTGTGATAAGCAAATCATGTTATCCACTTCTTCAAAGTTCTATGACCTTTTTAGCACATCACATCCCAGCAAAAACAAATTGTAAAGTACTTAATAACGGGCACAACTATTAGAAAGTATTCCAAAAATGTGCTTACAAGATGATCTTTGATTTAACTACTCAGGGGATTATTTTGATAAAATCTTTTTATAAACTCGCTTTATTCATGTTTTAAAGGGTAATTTTTAACTTTTATTTGATTCCAAATAAGGTTAAAAAACGAGAAGGGGATTAAAACAAGCATAAACTATTAAATTTTCGTCAAAAATCGCTACAAACCATTCTAGAAAAATTGTCAAATTATTTGGAAATATTTGAGGTCAAAAGTTTCCGTCGAAAAGACCATTATTAAATCATAAATACTAATTTATTAATCAAAATATGGCAATTTTTTAATTACAATCCAAAAACACCGAATTTAGGATCACACCTTGAGAAGTGAAGCAAATGTCAGTACAACGGCTGTGGAAATGGTTGGACGTCCAGCTTTAATGACAAGCCGCATGTTTAGTACGGGGAAAGATAGGAGTACCACTTCAGACGTGACTTGGCCATTTGCCACACGTACATGTAATACCTTAAATAAGCTTTTGGATGGGGATCTGGGGGCGTGGGGATCGTGGGATTTAATTATATTCTGATCATTAATTTTTCTTTTTGATTTAAATTATAAGTTTAAATTAGATGAGGAAGCAAGCTTTTATGATAGTAGGTGAACGTGAGAGAAACTTATTTGATGTATCGTGAGTGCTGGGGTGATTGAAGAAAGTTGGCTTGACTTTCTAGTGGTCCAAAAAAGAGGGGGGGGGGTTTCATTTTTTTTGGTTTTTTCTTAGTTGTCAAAAAGGAAAAGGAGTTTCCAATGTTGGATTCACTCAATTGCTAATAGATATCCGATATTTTTGTTTTGTTCTTTATCTCTAAATTTTTGAGAACTCTCTCTTTCTGGTACGCAAGTCTTGCACAGTGGGTCAAAGTGTACTCTGACAAACTAATTTTATTTTTATTTGTAGGGTGCTTTCAAAAAGGAAAACCAACGCATTCTCGATTCTCGTTTAGCATAATTTTCTCAACTGAATTCGAAATCTTTTCAAAATGCTGCATTTTTTTTACAAAAGAACCTATTTTACAATAAAAGAACACGCCATCAGTCTTTATTGTTTAACGATACTTAAAAGTATTATGATACAATGTTATATCTTTATTTTTAATAAAAGCAAAAATATTTCTTTTAAATGTTTTAACATTTTCTTACATTTTATATAGTTTAGTAAGGTGTATGCTTATTTTGTATTTTCGATAGTTTACTATAAGAGGAATAATTGCTAAGCACTGAAATATTCCTTATCGACATAAGTTTCCATTTTTTACTCTTGTTGAAACGGCTACATTATGTCCTAATTAAAGGCAAATTATTTACAAGCGTTCGAAAATTTCTTGATTGCCATGTATACATTGGATTCTTTTTTCTACTTATGATTGCAGCACAAACTGAAGATGGTGATAACAATGTTGCTGCCCGTAATGAAAAAGGCGCCATCAAGGCAATTCATCACGGTCAACGCTTCTCGCGAAAGCTTAAGCGAAGATTGACTCAAAGAACATTGGCTGAGGCGAGGGCCTTGAAGAAACAAAGCAAGGAAGCTATTCATATATTGCTCTATGCAATCGAATTGGTAATGGATAATAAGAAATGATTCTAAAAAAACAATATGTTATGAAAATCTTACTTTTCTCCAGATTGCCACCGATCCAAAATTGGCTTTGCAGAAAGCTAAAGAACTTTGGGCATATTTAAGTCAGGATGAGCCAGAAAATCAAGCCAGACCTACAACACTGGAACAGTTAATTGTTTTATTAACCAGGGAGTCAGCACGTCGTGTTGTACATATCGTGAATTTTGGTGCAAATTTAGCTGCAAACATCCCCAAGTATGGAATCATTATAACACAAAAAATAATCCTACAGCTCTATTTGTTTAAAGATTTTTGTTTGGCTAAGTTTCGAAACGTACAGACACATTTTTAAATAACTGTTCGCATTTTAAGATTTTTCATTCCAATACATTGAATCACTGTTTTGGCAAAAAATATGACCTCGTTACCCAAAACATGTAATTGAATAACAAACTTTTAATATTCAAATCACTCTGTACTAAGCAGGTGTTTGGTGGTGAAAATCAAAAACAAAAAACAAGATAAATTGACTATATAACTACAGCCTCTTTATAAGTTAAGGTACTATGTTCGAAACGAAAAGAAGTGAAAGGGTTACCGTTTTGTATTCATTAATTTTAAAAGAATGTTGTACAGCTTTACCATTCATGTTTTGACAGGATTTGATAAGATAAAGTTTTGGTGGCAAAATCGAACATAGTACCTACCATGATAAAACTACTAAAAGTAAAGTACATCACAGTTACCTGTTCACAGCTTAGATAAGTACATCCAACTGTCAAAATCATGTCTTGTTACTATAGGTTACATTTTACATTCCACAGGTTGCTGTTGTCAAAAACATGTATGGTTGCTATTGGTTACATAGGTAACTATTGGTTACATTTTACATGCCACAGGTTACTATTGTCAAAAATATGTCTGGTTACCTATATATATTTAGGAAGGTAGTTTCAAGCTATCGGATGATTACAATTTTTTCATTTGGGCAGAACTTTGATTGTCGGTATTTACTTAATGGCATATGCGTAGCTAAAGTTTAACAAGTGAAAAAAATTAATTATGTCTAATAAATTTTCTTGAATTTGTGGCGATGACCTTGTTGACGTCGATGAACTTAATCGTAAATTTATTGACATTTCGAACGTTCCGATCGGGCACGATTTTTATGATTTTGACATTGACACATTGGATTTTGGTGCGAATGATAGCGGATTTGAATTTTCATGTATTGATTCAGGCGATGTTGTGCATAGTTTCACCCTTGTGAAATCGAATGCTATGGGCTACGATGGCATTGACCCCCGGTTTCTGAAAATATTATTACCGATCTTATTACCATATATAACAAACTTGTTTAACAGGATTATTTATACGGGTTCATTTCCTACAGCATGGAAACATAGCAAGATCATCCCATTACCGAAGAATTGCAACGAATATAGGCCGATATCTATCTTAAGTTTTCTTTCCAAAGTACTTGAAAAGATTATGTATAAGCAGGTATCTGATTATCTCTCTGACAATTCATTGCTCTTTGAGAAGCAATCTGGGTTCCGACCCAATCATAGTTGCATAACTGCCTTGACTGATGTCTCAGAGGACATTAGATGTAACATGGAGAAAAATGAGGTGACGATCCTGGTGTTGCTTGATCACTCTAAAGCATTTGACTCAGTTGATCACAAACTTCTTTGCGCCAAACTTCTGAATATTTTTAAGTTTTCGTCTTGTGCGACACGGTTTATTTGGTCTTATTTATGTAATAGAACGCAATCTGTCTGTAGTAATGGGATGGTTTCAGAAGTTTTGTCCATAAATAAAGGGGTTCACAGGGGTCAATTTTGGGTCCACTACTTTTCTCCATGTACACCAATGATTTACCGTGCCAACTTTCGTTCAGTAGGGTACACTTGTATGCGGATGACGTCCAGTTGTATATTTCGAGCCCAGTTGCGGAACTAGATGATTGTATTTGCAAACTGAACTTTTGACTTATCTCAAATATACACTTGGGCGACGGCGAACGGGCTTTGCCTCAATCCTTCGAAATCGAAATACATCGCGATTGGTAGGAGGCTTTCTAGTTCAATACCTTCTTTGGATGTTAGGATCAATAATGAACGCATTTTAAATGTTACGACTGCTAGGAATCTTGGCATTGTTTTTAATAACACCCTCACCTGGTCCAATCACATAAGTGCTGCAATCGGACAGGGTTATTCGAAGCTGAGGACTCTTTGGTCGACTCATTATTACACTCCTCTTTAGGGTAAGGTGTCTCTTGGCGAAATGTTATGTGATACCGGGGATTTTATATGGCGTTGAACTTTTTGCAAGCTGCGATTCGGTTAGTAGGCGCAGATTGAATGTATTTTTTAATAACGTTACGCGTTATGTCTATGGATTGAGACGACGCGACTCTGTCACACAATTCTCTCGCACTATATATGGAGTTTCGCTTGATGAACTAATGTCAATTAGGGGCCTTTTATTTCTACACAAGATAATACACTCGGAAGTTCCGGCATACCTATTCGATAGACTTAGATTTGCTCGTTCTAACAGGGGAAGAACACTTATACCACTGGTGCATCGTACATTGGTCTCTGATTGGCAATTTTTCATATCATCCATACGTCTCTGGAATACACTTCCACATAATATTCAAACAACAAGTGACATTTTGCAATTTAAAAAGATATTATTTGATAATTTTCGCTTACAGCAGAGGATAAATTTCTATTGAATGCTACATTTATTTACTTTTTTATTTCATTTTTGATTATTAATTTCTCGTTTTTTCATATTTGTTCATTTTTTATTGGTTTATTTTATTTTTTTCTTTTCTATTTATGGTTATTTTTTTTTGTTTTACCCTATTTCTTACACCTTTCAATTTTTATTTACAATAGTGTAATTTTTATATCAATTCAATTTGAATCGTATATTTTTTTTGTTTTGTTTTAATTTAATTTTTTTTTGTTTTAATATAATTTCTTTCAATTTTTTGTCTTTTCCATTTTTATATACATATGTTAAATTTTTTTTTCTTCATGGATTCACAATATCAAATGTAAATTTACCAAAACTTTTATTCTTAGGTATTATAATGTTATTATTTTATATTAAATGGATAATTGTAACATGTAACTGTAATTATAAGAATCTAATATTCTTGTTGTACATGTCATAAATAAAACAATCAATCAATATTTACTTATTTTTGTGATGTCGCCGTTATGCCAGCCAGCGTTTGTAGTACTGTTTAGTTACAATTTTCTAAATTTAACCAAAAGTTTTCTTCCTGGTGGGTTTACTGCTTTTCAGTGCATAATTTCTTCAAACTATGGTAATATATCACTGAATTAAATATTCTGGTTTCTTAAGAATTTATTTTTTCTCTTTCTGAGATTTCTTCACAATGAGCACACATTGTAGCTATTACGAAAATGTTGCCAGCTACGCCAATGTTGAACTGACAATTGTGGCAAATAAAAATAAAAAGTTCGAAATAAAATTATTTTATACCAAAAATTTTGAAATTTTCAATTTGCTTTAAATTTATGGCAGAAAAGTATCGAAATAAATTGTCCTCATAATTGATGGTAAGAATTATTTCAATTATTCTTGCGAACCGTAACACAATTCCTCATATTTCGAAGCATACATCGATACATTTCCAGATTTTCACTACTTTAAATTTCTTACTTGTTCACCTAGAAAAAAGTGACCCCTTCTTTAAGTTAAAATTAACTCATTGTGAAGAAAATTGAACTTCGTATAGGGCCAAACACATTTTTATTTGTTTGAACGATGTGATTTTCGTAGAAATTAGGTACAATGCATTCCATATATTAGTTAACATTTTCCTATATTTATGTACCACTATACTACAGAATGAAAAAATTTAGCTGAATTGAATACATATATGGAATGATTTTATTGAACTTTTTTCATTCATTTGGACAAATCTTACATATTTGTGGTAAACCTTTTACTTCAAATTTAGAACTGCTTACCTTCAATTTTATGTATTTATGTAAGCAATTTTTCTTCAATAAAAGACATGTTTTATTAATATATTAAATATATTTATTTAGAATCAACAGCATCGACTGGCCTTGAAATATTAAAACACATTTTTTTCTTCTTCTAGTACCTTTCACTTAGAAAAAGTTGCTGCCTAGCAATTTTGTCCACCTTTTACAATTTCAATACCTACAAATATAAACAAAAAATCCTAAATCAAGTTTTTCACAAAAGGTTAGCGTCACTGAATATTACCTGCACTGAAAAAACAGTGAACCCACCAGGAAGAAAACTTTCGGTTAATTTTAGAAAATCTTGAATATTTGTAGCAAATTTTAACTAAACAGTATTACAAACGTTGGCATCACGCCGATGTCATAAAAATAAGTAAATATTTTTCCTCAAATTCAAGAAAATTTATTAGACATAACAAAGTTTTTTCACTTTTTAAAGAAAATTTTGTAGTTTGAAGGAAAAACTTGGAGTTCAAAATTGCAAGAATGTCTTTAGTGACATACGAAGTTCATGATGGACGCATTTTTGGTAAAATTTACAAATTTAAGAAATTCTGAACTATTTTGTGGAAGACACGAATTTAGTTAATCTTTATGCTTCATTTGAGTATATTTTTTTCCTCGGTTTTAGTTAATTTAACTAACGTAGACAAAAAATTATTAGAATAAAGGAAACTTTCTCCAAACATAATAATTCCATGAATTAAAATAAAGTTAAATTGGCTTTAGTGAAATAGAGAGTTCACTTTTTTTTGAGTGTGTTAATTGAAGATTCCAAAATGAAGTCGAATGAAGGGGTTGTTATACTGCTGGTGTTTTCTTTTTTTATAAACCAATTTGCAAAAACTCAACATTTTTCTCACTAATTTAAAATAACAAATATTTTATATATTTTATTTGTTTTTTTATTATAATAATTTACTATATTATTTTTAACAATTTCTCAGTACACCATAACAACGCGATTCCAACTAAAAAAACCCACGCGCAAACACATCGATTACATCGATGACAGGTATCGATTACAGGTAGATAAAAGAAATGTAGGAAATTTTCCTATATTCTAACAAGTGTGTTTCCTTAAGTTTTGAAAGGATTGAATACTTCTTAGTACAAATGAACTAAAATATTTTTCAATGCCAAGTGTTATTCGTATGTATGATAAGCTTTCTATAATAAAGGAAGTCAGAATTATCATTTTATAAGAAATCTTACTAAATTTGACGAAACTTGGTTTTAGTTCAGTTTTTGTTTATTTTTACGAATGCTTTATTATCAGTGAATAAAATTTTCTTTTCCAGTAGTAAATTCTTATCCCAGCAAAGAAAACAGTATTAGTAAAATGTCATGCCTTATTCTAGTTAATGAACTATTCCTAACTGCTTTCAGTTTAGGATTTTTTTACGGAAACAAGTAAATTTTATTATTTCACACAAAAATTTAACTGAATGGAAATAAAATGGCTAAACTAAATTGATGAACATTTTTTCTTTAGTTTCGAAGACACTTTTTTCTGGGTGTTGAACATATTGTTCAACAAGTGAGAAATTTAATTCAATTTGACTGACAATCAAAGTTTCAATATGGCGACTGGCATTTTTGTTTTTGTAATACCAAAACTACCTTACTAAATCTGCCTTGTCTGGTTACATATGTTACTATTGGTTACATAGGTAACTAACATTTTATATTTTTTGTTTACTAACATTAAATTGTAACCAAAACTGACGTTTGGATGTACTTGATATTGTTGTTTTTGTAATTCCTGCAATTACCTGGGAATTATTTTTATCAATGGTACCTACCTAAAGAGGGAAAACCTAAAGCACAATAATCAATAAGTTTCTCTTGCTTTAAAATTACTTATCAAAACAAAATTAAGCGTTTTGACCGCCATAATACGAATTGTATTACCGCACAGAAAAAAATATCGCAACATTTTTCTATTTAAATATTTTATTGAATTTTATAAAAATATTCAATTACAAATTTAATTTATTTCAACAAATGTTTTAATTAAAACAAAAAATCAAGTCACAAACAGTTAAATTAATTGTATCAATTATTTTAATAAATTGGATGAATTAATTTTTTAATTGACTTTGGTGATTCGTACAATCATTACTGAGGACATTTTAATTAAATATTAATCAATATTGATATGGAAAGCCCAAGCTAAACAAGATTTGAATCATTATGTTTATAATAGGGTGTCAAAAATTAAACTAAGTTCTATTTTTCAAAGAACAAATTCAAAATAAAATGTAGTGAAACAATAATGTAAACATTTTTATTGTAGTACTAAGTGCTTAAACGATGTAATTTTATGCAACATAAATACCGGTATCATCAAGTTCGGTTTCTTAATAACGGGTGAAAATTGTAGTGAAATTGTTTTGTTGTTGTTTTTACCTGAACTATTTTCCATAAGCCAAATCATTATTAATTTTGTTAGTATGAAATTAAAATGCTCAAGAAATAATAATGTAATACAGCAGCAACCATTTTAATAATAAAATTTAATCTTAAAATACAAAATTACAAATATTTCTCGTCTAAATAAATACCAAATTTTATATTTTTCGGTGACACCGCCGTCATTATTTTCATACTGACCTTTCTATCCATCAATAGAATCTACCATGATTAGTTCAGGGATACTGCATTAAAAGATAGAGTTGGAAATACAAAGAACATTTTTCTCTATTACCAACCTGGATGATGTGGAAGGAATTCCTCCCCAGCCAAATCCAATTTTTTGTGATATGGCACAATATACACCAAACAAAAAAAATTTTGTAGCTAAACTAACGCTAAATCTAACTTAGTTTTATTGCAAAAAATTTATTTATTTAAAATTTATTTAAGTATGTCTCAAACATTTTATGAACTAAACGTGGGTATAAAGTTCAATGACCGTACTCATTAGTTAAATATGAACTAACGCAAAGAACATTTTCGTACGATTCCCAAAAATAGTAAGAAATGAACTACAGTATGGTAAAAATGGTCATGATTTGGCGCCAATGATTTTTTTACTTATACGTGTGTTGTAGTGAAAAAGTACACCTGTAAATTAAATTTAATTCAATTTTCGCACGACGTCGTTCATTCTTGCTATAAAACAGTTTACTTTTTTTCTGTGTAGAGTAATGTTACAATAAAACAAATTATTTTATGCACATACGTAAATAAAGTGTACTCGCTGGTAACCAATTGCTATGAAATTTTGGGGAAAATAAATTGGCATTGAAAAATGTTTTCGTGTGTTTTCAATAAATATAAAGCAGAAAGCTGCCAAATTTTGGATAACTCCGGTACAAAAGGTAATATTTGATAAACAAGAGGTATTTTTATAAAAATGACTATGATTGGTTGATAAATTTGGCATGCAAAATAATTATGACCCTAATAAATAGATTGGGAGGAAAAAGTATTTAAACTCATATTCGTCCATAAAATATATAAAAATACAAGAACACGTTTATAATACGTACCCAAGCTTATAACGAACCGTTTTTTAGGTCTCAAAGATTTTGAAGAATTTTCTATAAAAAACTGCCAAACAACATTTTTAGTTCTTTAAACAGATTTTCATTAAAAATTTCATTTTTATAAGGAATAACTAAAACACACAATTTTAAAATAAAGGCGTTAATATATTCGGTTGTCGCATTGGAAATTTTCGCGCGTTATTTAATACATTATAATTAAAAAAATAATTGTAGCAAATTATTTAACTCAATTGATAACGAGCGGTCTTTTTCATACAGTGTTTTGTCAGATTTGTAAAAGATATATGTTTCTGATTTATATTTTTAATTATTTTAAACTTAAAAACCGAAACACAGTAACCGCGAGTACAAATTATAAAATGACATAGAAATAAGAGCAGAAGTCAAATTTGTAAACATTTCAATAATGATTCATGATTCTTTCTATTATGAAAGAACCAGGGATATACAATGAAGTAAAAAATAGTGCAGGTCCCTGAGAGCTCGTTATAGGCCGTGTTCGACTGAATATTAAGCGAAAACACTTAAAAAAAAACATTGGTTTAAATTATATTGTATAGGGTTTATCCAGAAATTTTTTATAGTAAGTTCAAAAAATATTGTTTTTTTTTATTAATTTTTATTAAAAAATACTCCTACACTCAAAATATTTTTTATTCATAACAACAAGAAAGTTGCTAAAAAAACTACAGTTTTTTGTTTGCTAAAAAAAGTGAAAGCAGTTAATGTAGTTGTGTTTCAAACAAATAGTAAACAAAATACTGCTGATTTAGCAAAAAGTGTATTCTATGTTACACAAATGTTATTGCATAATCAAAAATATAGCTAAATGTTTTTAAATATTGACAGTCCAAATAATGACAGTGCCGCCTATTTCGAGCTTATTGCCAACAGTAAATCTCTTGTCAAGATAGAGGCCGGAGAGAATTATAATATTATTCGGATCAGCAGAAAATTTCAGGAAACTAAAAGAATTTTCATCAGTAATGTTTGTGCAGCAGTTAGTTCTGTTATTTTTCTATGAGTTTATGAAATCAAGAAAGCAATTGATGAAATTACAGGAAGTTGAAAATGGCTTCTCATTTATTGTGAAAAAATGTACTTTAAGTATTTGTAGTTATATCTATTATAAATTTGACTCGTGCTATATGTTTTAATAATATACACTCATAGAAAAAAGTCTGCTAAAAACAGCAGTCGATGTCTGCTGTTATATTTTTGGACTTCAGAGCCTAACGAACAACAAATTAAAAATTTTGTAGGTTATACATTTTTCCCCAAAGTCTATTTAAAAACCAAAAGTATTTTTTGTCATATTTTTGCTCTATAATATACGTACAGCCTCCTAAATACGATCAGCAAAATTTTGTTTTCTGTTATGCCTCAATTTGATAAATATTCAGATTTTTGGGAAATACTATAGATATCCACAAAATATTGTTTTAATTGTGTTAGGATAGCTCCTAAGTTGACAATTTTATATGTTTCAGCCAAACAAAATCATTTTGTGTAATCGAGCATAAACAAGTAAGGAAGGCCTACCTTGTGTTATGCAGAGTGGGTTAGCATGCCCGCGCTTGCATACACAAGGTCGAGGTTCGATTCACTGCTACGACCGAACACACAAAAAGTTTTCCAGGCGGTGGATTATCCCACCTCAGTAATGCTGGTGACATTTCTGAGGATTTCAAAAGCTTCTCTAAGTGGTTTCACTGAATGTGGAACGCCGTTCGACTAGCTATAAAAAGGAGGCCCTTGTCATTGAGCTTAACAATGGAATCGGGCACAGCACGCAGTGATAAGAGAGAAGTTCACCACTGTGGTATCACAAATGGACTGATAAGTCTAAGTGACCTGATTACATCGGGCTGCCACGCATAACTAAACCTAACCTAAGGAAAGTCCTAAAAGTCGTGCGGGCCGACTACATTATACCCTGCACACACTTTGTAAAATTAACATTTTCCGATACTTTATCAAATCCGTCAAATGATTTGGGTGCTATATATATATATTTTGTCCCAAAATACATAAATTTCAGATCTGACTCATCTGAACAGAAACTTTTATAATCTATAGACTAAAAATTTAAGGTCGGCTAACATGCCCTGGGATGGTACACTATGTTAGTAAAAAAATATGGGAACATTTTAATCTGAACCAATTTTGAGGCAACTTCGGCAAAAAGTGTATTATATGATTCATCGGTACAGGCGATAACACACAAAAAAATAATTCTTTCCTCTCAAAGACGAAATTTTAGACAAACAAAGTTCGTTTCTCATTTGCTTTCGCTGTAAGGAAGTGTATTTGGAAGAAAAGTATATACTTTTTGATAAACGTTTATTCTTTTCAAGGATGTAAAAACAATTTCATAAAGACAACTCAAAAAAAACATTGAGGGTTTTACTTTGTTCTAGATATTGTGAAAGATTCTGTTCTGTACACAGACTGTACTGTATGGTCGTACACGTCGGAGTGCACGAGGGTTTTTGTTAGTGTCTGTGAATCATAGTGTCTTTTCGCTGTAATACCCAAACATGTAGAAGAAATTATTACGAATTTTATAAATTTTTTAAAATTTTTTACCTTTCGCCTGACCGGAGAATCGAACCGCGGAGGAAACCATGCACTTTGTAAGCCACACACTACACACTGAGCTATGTAGCCTGTTATGGTGATCAGATAGATAAAATATCCATATAAGTTTTATATTTAATAATAGCAAATAGCTTGCGCGGCTCCAACGAACTGTAATATAACAAAGTTTATTAACAGAAATAAACAATTTAGTTTTGGCACGCGTGGAGCAGTGGTTGCTACGGTCCGACTTGCAATGACCAAAGGGTCCGCTGGGTTCGATCCCTGCTTTCGACCAAAAAGTTTTTTTTATACATATAAGTCAGATATGTTCGGAAGATCGAAAAAAATGTTCACGACATTACATTGTAAAGTATATTAAATTTCGAACTGTAAAATGGTCTTAATTAAAGACGCTAAAAGTCAGAAAAGAATGCAGTACATAAACGAAATGGACTGTGTTGTTGGTTTCAAAATTACTTTTTTATTGAAAAAATATAAAATTTGTAACAAAACAGAATTTTTGTTGGTGATAAAGAGTTTTAAATTTTCGAAGCAATTCAAAAAACTCTTAATAAAAGAAAAACGTTTTTCGTAACACGTTTCCAAAACGGTGTTTTGCTTGTAACGTGTAGATAGTATTAGAAATTAAAGGAAAATTTGAATACAAACTTTTACAATTTTCGAACATGAGCGCGTTGCGATTTTAATAAGGAAATATGTGGGTATGTTTGTTATTTTCGCTCAAAAAATCGGAAAAAACATAATATATGGGAGCTGTATATCTAAATCTGAACCGATTCTAATAAAATTTTCACACTTGATACACCTAATTAATGACTGCTAGCGCAAAATTTCAACCAATTGGTAGTAAACTCTGCTTCATGGGGACACACTATTAGTCCATATCGGGCGAAAGATATATATGCGGAGCTTATATCTATAATCTGAAACCGATTTCAATAAAATTTTGGCACATTTGACTACATACTAGCCTGTGTTACTGTACGTGCAAAATTTTCAAGCAAATCGGTAAACTCTGCTTCTGTGCCATATAAGTCGCATATCGGCGATAAGTAGTATGATGGAGCTATATCTAAATATGAACCGCATTTCTTCGCAAATCAATAGGTTCTATTGCTGACCCAAAACATGGTACTTGTGCCAGTGGGCGAATTGACATTAAAACTGCCGACCTAGACTTGATACAAAAATGTGTTCACAGACAGACCGGAGGACGGACAGACGGACATGCTAGATCGACTCAAGTGTTGAAACATATATCCACTAACTAAATACCCTACCTGTTCCACAGTGCAGCGCAAGGTATAAAAATAGCAGACAATGTTTGATAATTTCAGCAAACATCAGTGACTGCTTTTTCTTTTTCAGCAGAGTTTCTGCTGTTTAGCAGACTTTTATGGCTGTCGCTACTAGACAAAATTATTTGGCGTGTAAATAAATTAATTTCGAATTATATTCTTATGAACTTTACCGGGGCTAATAATTTCCTAATTTACGACTAGCATTTAACGGTAATGGTTACTTATAGGTAAATAGTTTTATGAAGGAATATATTAATGGTAGGTCGAGAATATTTTTAAATAAAATTATTGTAATTGATTTAATTTTATCTCTTAAAATAATAAAATAGACACTACGAGTGCCGCTTAATTTGCGACGTTAAGGAAGATTATTGGTGTCTGCCTCAAGAGCTGCAGATTGAAATGACGTAGTTATGAAATAATATAAAGTGTAAGCTTGAGTTGTAGATTATGGGAGATAAGATG